>PVIU01008726.1:0-81234 GCA_004026605.1 Ondatra zibethicus | reverse complement strand
CAGTGCACACATAGTCACCTGGGCTCTCATAGGACCTAATGCAGTACATACATAGTCACCTGGGCTCTCACAGGACCTAATGCAGTATATACATAGTCACCTGGGCTCTCACAGGACCTAATACAGTGCACACATAGTCACCTGGGCTCTCACAGGACCTAATACAGTGCACACATAGTCACCTGGGCTCTCATAGGACCTAATGCAGTACATACATAGTCACCTGGGCTCTCACAGGACCTAATGCAGTATATACATAGTCACCTGGGCTCTCACAGGACCTAATGCAGTGCACACATAGTCACCTGGGCTCTCACAGGACCTAATGCAGTGCACACATAGTCACCTGGGCTCTCACAGGACCTAATGCAGTACATACATAGTCACCTGGGCTCTCACAGGACCTAATGCAGTATATACATAGTCACCTGGGCTCTCACAGGACCTAATGCAGAGCACACATAGTCACCTGGGCTCTCACAGGACCTAATGCAGTGCACACATAGTCACCTGGGCTCTCACAGGACCTAATGCAGTGCACACAGTAAGCATCCAAAGGACTGGAAACTGCATGAGAACCATGCCAGGTGTGCCTATACTAGAGCTGACTCTACTTCTCCGTGGACAGAGAAGGATGACTTTCAAATTAAATTAGCCCTTAGTGAGGCTAGAGTTGGGTTCTCTTTGGTAGGATGGTTTAGTTAGTATTCTCTAAGGACAGGAGAACCCAGAGCCGAGTCTACAGCGTGGTAGTAGGGAAGCTGCCCCTGTAGGATGCCTGGGATGTCACTTTGGAACAGGACAGCGTAGCTTTCTGGGGAGGTGGAAACAGCTAAGTGTACCGAGCTAGTTGAAACCCTTGAAACTGTTTCCCACCTCTGTGTGGTGGAATCAGTATTCCCCCATCCCCACCTTTGTCTCATTCACTCGGAGAAAAGGGACAAATAGAAAAGAAAGACCCAGCTGGGAATAGGCCAGACCCCACAGGGTGAGGCTATCTGGGAATGGGACTGTCAATTGGAACCCAAAAATGTTTCCAACTTTGCCACACAAGGCATTGTGATCAGCTCTCAGGGAAAACCATGAGCCAGCAGCTTGCGACAAAGCTGGCAGGCAGCTGGGATGCTGAGCTGGAGGATCGTGTTCCAGAGGAGCAACACCCCTCCTCAGGTCAGGCTGCCACTTGGGGCAGCTATTTCAGGCTGGACGGGATTAAGGTTGGAGCATGACGAATGAGCATATTCACACACACACACACACACACACGCACGCACGCACGCACGCACGCACGCACACACACACACACACACACACATGCATGTCCCCATGCTGGTTCCTAAGATCTGCCTCTTATATTGACTCTGGTCCTCTTCCTTAGGAAGACACAGATCTCTTTTTTAAATGAGCTCTTGCAAGACCTCACCCATCCTGGGAGACAGTGACACCCAGAGCCTGATTGGAGGACGATGCACAGCAAGCCCTATTCACCGTCACCCCGTGTGCCCAGACTGTGTGCAAGCTCAATTTCATCTAATTCCTCCAAGCTGGACCACCTCCCCTTACCTCCACCTGGCCTGAAAAGTCACAGGTCACATCCTCAGGAAGCTCAGCATGCGACAGCAGTCCCAAACCTTGGTAGACGGGATTGGAGCACACCGCCTTTAGGCCCCTGGCAACTTTAGAAAAGCAGAGCTTGCTGCACGTCAGAGAGAAGCCCACCCTTATGAGGGAGAGATGGGCTGTCAGCATTTTCCATAGGCTGCTGGGGAGTCCCTAAGCTAAGAGAGGGGTTCTTAAGTAGTAGGCTGTTTAAGCCCAACACCTCAGGGTTATGCTTGCTTCCTACCTCTTCTCCCCTCTCCTAAGTTTTTTTTTTTTCATTTTGGTTTTTCAAGACAGGGTTTCTCTGTAGCTTTGAAGACTGTCTTGGAACTAGCTCTTATAGACCAGCCTGGCCTTGAACTCACAGAGATCCCCTGCCTCTGCCTCCCAAGTGTTGGGATTAAAGGCGTGCACCACCACCGCCCAGCCCTCTTCCAAATTCCTGCTTCCTAGCAATTCATTTCTTTATTCTGTTCATGCTCTTCATCTTGCTATGGCCGCCATTCCTCTTCCTGCTGTCTTTCAGCCTTGGCCGCATGTTTCCCGCCTTTGCCTCTATCTGTGTCTCTCTGTCTCATTTCCTTCACTTCTCCTTTCTGACAAACTTTGGCCTCTCCCTGCCTCCCCCCGCCAAATGATGCTAACCTCTGTTTGTCTTTCCTCTCCCTTTTCTTAGTTCTTTTTTTCCTCCTCTTCTTCCTTCTCCTTTTGTGCACCCCACTGCACTGCTTTTTTTCAACCAATGCCTATTGGCCACTGAACACACAGAAGACATCATGGCCACAGCTGGCATCATAAGGCAACAATATTGAGGGAAAGAATCTATTTCAAGAGAATATTAGCAAGCAGAAGCACGGGGAGCTGTTTTTAGACCTGTAATAAAGTGATCTGGTGATTTCAAATATATAAAATGCTGTGTCAAGGCGAACAACATGTGCTTTCTAAGAGAGGAACGTGAGAGATGCAGCGTCTCATCTAACATCACAGGTGGCATTTGCTGCATTAATGATAGGCTCTCAGGTGCGAGAAGGAAAGGGCTATTATAGAAAGGGGTCGGTGAGATCTCCATAGGAGAGCAACCTGGTCACAGTCTCTGGGAAAAGGCTGGTTCGGCCTTGTAGAGAAGAGGGATTTAGAATGGAAGATGTCCCCTCATCAGGTAGGCATGGAGAAATGGTTGTGGTGCCTATAGCAATGTGGCTCAGGCATGAAAACTGAGGCTAGACCTATGAGGTCTTGAATGTCAGACAGGCAGATGGGAAAACCCTGGTGGCAACTGGGCTCTGTAGACCACACAGGCTTTGGGAAGAGAAATCCAGAAGCAGCAATGTAAGCGGAGCAGGATGGAGGGATGGCCAAGGAAGACAGGTGGGAAGGAGGCGGTGGCACTCAGAGGAAATGAGGGGACTAATTTGAGTTACACCAACTAGGAATAGCTATGTATCTTCCCCCTCTGTCTTTGGGTGTCTTTGTTTTACCCAACTGCCTGAGTTTTTCTTTCTCTGGGATCAGAGACCTTTTTGGAAAGGCTATCCCATGGCTAGTCTCACTCAAACTCAGAGACACCGAATCTGGGCACGTCCCAGAGATCCGGCTTTTACAGTTAGTGGTTCTAACACCTGGATCATTCATAGTCCATGTTCCTTCCTGACAAACTCCACTCCCCTGTAAATGTGTGCTTCCTCCAGGCTAGCTTGTCAACCTCAGACAGACCTGCAACCCTGAGGGGCCACTGTGGCTGCTGAGCCTCCAGCCCCTCCTTCTTGGCCTCTCCATCCCGCTACCTCGGTACACCCCCAATCCAGCGCTCAAGGTAGAGTCGGAGGACCCAGGAGGGGAAATCCAGGGCCTCTCCAAGGACCTGATTATTTCCAAAGACTTGTGCTAATTTTCTGATATGATCCTCACATCTCTGTGAGGCACTAAATCCTCATTACTTTTCCTGACCGATGCATTCTAATTAGATCAACACTTAAAAAAAATTCACAATAGCCACAGGATGGCTTTCCATCTCATTAACTCCTCACTTATTATTTTCATGAAAATTACTGATAAAAATGTGCATCTCCATTTGGTGAGGCCTCGCAGCCTCCTCAGCTCCTATCTTACATCTCTCCCGTCACCGGGGCTGCGCAGCGTCACCATGGTAACCCACAATAATAGAAACTAATAAATTACAAACGAGATGCTCGTTGAGCAATTATTGTCCTCTTTTATGCAAGTTTCTTGCTAATTTCGATCATAAGGGAAAGTACAATAAGACTCTGAAGGAATGAGTCTATTTCAAGAGAATATTAGCAAGCAGAAGCCAAGGCTGCTGTTTTTAGATCTGTAATAAAGTGATTTGGTGATTTTAAGCAATACAAGGAGGAAATAAACTTCTTGCCCCATGTCCTTTGTCGTTCTTAGTATCTAGTCCCAGAGAGATCACAGTGGGTAAACATGATGCAATACTGAGTGTACTTGTGGAGGTGGAGGGGGGGTCACAATGTACAAAATGTGTCCCTCCCCTGGCCCCTGTAAACCCGAGTCCTTATACCTAAAATGAAAATGGCACAGCCTCTTAGGTGGCTTTAGCAGAAGCTTCAATTGCTCATCCTTAGAACGTTAACCTGCATCCCAGTCCCTGTCTGAGGAGGAGGGCCACCATGAGCCTCCTAGGGGCATCTGTGTCTGTGTGTGTGCTTTCCGGACTTCAGGAACTCGGTGAGAGGGAAACGACGTTGCAAGCCTACAGTCTATGTAGATGTCAGCAAGAGTATACAGGAAGAGTCAGGTAGCTTTCTGAGTTTGTAGACCTGGGGAACACATTCTGTCCTAGAGAGAAGAGCCCACTCTTCCCTATCGTGTAGAACAGGCACCATCTCCTCAGAGGAAGGTAGCAGGGGCATCTTAGAAGGGGGTTGGCTAAGGTGTCTTTTACAGCAGTTTTGCACCTTAGTGGGGCAGAGGTACCAGGGAGAGTAAACAGAAGATGAGCAAGGAGCAGTCCTGTGGAATTTGGGGGAAGGATCAGTTTCCCTGATACCTTCTTCTAGGAGTGCCAAGAGCCACTTCATGCCTTCCAGAGAAGAATATTTGTCAGGAATCTACTGACCATCCCCAGGAGTCAGTTAGGTAACTATCTTTTCTCCTTTACGGACTAGGGCCTGCCCACTTCTTGGTAAATCCTGGAGTAGGGAGTCAGGAATTTCTTTGGATACTGGTTTTTTTTTTTTTTTTTTTTTTTTTTTTAAGATATGGTCATTTAGGGCATGCTCAGACCCTGGCAGCTAGGAGTCTATGTTAAAAAGCAAAATTAAAAAAACAAAAGCAAAAAACCTATCCTGGTTAGGTATGGCGGCTAAGGTAGCAGGATCAAGAGTTTGAGGTCAGCCTAGGCTACATTCTAAGACCCTGTTACAGTCAAGAACAAAATAAGGGCTGGTGCTGTCAGATGGAGAGAAGAGGCCCTCTCTGTAAAAGGGTCTGATGATTCAAATTGCTTTGCCCAGGTTGCTGGAGTCCTTCAGACCTTTCTGCATGCCTGGCCAAGGAGCTAAGGCCCATCCCTGTGTGTTACCTGTGAGTGAAGGTTTATGGAGGGCTGGTTGGGGGAGTAGGGGCCCCCGAGGTCATTCCTGAGCAGGTTATCGCTGTGCATCTTGGTTTTGAGGCAGGTGATGTAACGGTTGCAAAAGTCTTTGCAGAGTTCATTGACTTTCTCCAACTCTAGCAGGTGGATCCTCAGGACCTGGATTGCCTTCACCATCTGGGGAGAGGAGGAGGAACTGTAAGCCCAGGTGTCTGCATCACATCCTCCTCCCTCAAGCCCCCAGCCCCAACCTTGGCAGAGGATTGGTGCCCGTCGTTGCTGGGGCTCCTGTTTCCCACCCACATGGTTTAAACTCTCCACATGAGCTGTTGACTAACACTCGCTTTTAGGCCGCTGCTGCCACAGCTCTTCTGGAGCATTGACCTTACCAAAAGAGGTCCAGGTTCAAGCTCCAGGTTGGCCGTAGATTGTCTATGTAACCTTGGACAATTTGCTGAAACTCTCTATGCCCCCCCCAACCCCCGCTTAATGTCTACTAAATGGGAATGTTACACCCTCTCCAACAACTTCACATGTTTGCTGAGAGATCACAGGAGAGGGCCATGGCAGCTCTATACAGCTTGAAGTATGAAGCAAAACCAAGAAAGACAGAGGTCAGAGTTTCTTGGAAATGCCCCAGAGGTCAGACATTGTCTATTCTTAAGTTTATATTCTGTGAGCTTCATGTGACATGGGCTGCCTTACTCTGATGATATCTGCTGATGGAGTGGATAATCCAGCATGACTTAGCTGGGTGTGGGTTCCAACTGTCTGCTTTCCGTGCCCTTTTGGTTACTGCACAAGAGCCTCTTCAAATGGACATCCCTGATCCTATTATGGCTGGAAGCTACCTTGCATTTGAAGTTTTTTTTCTTTGTTGTCATTATTGTTTCTGTTAGGGTTTATTTCATGTATTTTATTTCATCCACTTTTTTAAAACAGGGTTTCATGTAGCCCAGGCTAGTCTCTAACTCATTATATAGCTAAGGATGACCTTGAACTCATAATCCTCCTGCATCTACCTCCCAAGCATGAGGATTACAGGCATGTACCACCAAACTCAGCTTGTTGCTCTAATTGTCATAAGAGGAAAATACATGGAAGGTATGGAAAACAGGACCAAAAAAATTGTCTTTATTTTATTTTAGGGTAATTGTATTTATCCAATTACCCTAAAAGAAGTTTCCATTTTCCCCTCATTTATTTTAAACTTTATTTATTTATGTGTGTGCATATCTGCTATGGTGCTCATGTGGAGGTCAGAAGACAACGGTGGGAGTCAGGTCTCTTCTTCCATTATGTGTGTCCCCGAGATTGAGCTCCAGGTTGTCAGGCTTGACAGCAGCTGGGTCAGCTTGCCGGCTGGCATGTGTATATTTTAATCCATCTCTGATAAACTTAACACATACAATTTTGCTTTCTGGTTTTCCCTTAGCTCATCAAATATGCTTTTCTAAGTTCCAGAAATGTTTTCTCTGTCTTTCTTTTGGACTGTGAGCTGAGAGAAGGCAGGGATGACATCTAATTGGCTCACAGCGTTATCTTATTTACATAGAATAAATATTGAATGGATGAGAATTATTTTCAATTGTCACATATGAGTCCATATGTGTGCTTTATTTAACTAGGTCTCTGTTGCTGGGTACGTATAGTACATTCAAATTTTCAGTTTTATTTAGAAAAAAGTTACGCAATGAGGCTATAGGACAAAGTAGCTCTAACTCAATCATAGAACACTTACTTGCCTAAGCATTAATTAGGCCTTTGGTTTGATCTACACACACACACACACACACACACACACACACACACACACACACACACCAGAGGTTATTTTATAAGTATGTAGCTTTGTCTTCCATTTCTGCATTATTTCCTCAGTGTGAATTCCTAAGAGTGACAGGAGAAAAATCTACATACATTGCTATGGATCTTGACAAATAAACTCAAATTGCTTCCCAACAGGGGCTTGTTCAAACGGTGTTAGAATAACCAGACATCCATAAACGAGAAGATTAAAAAAAAAACCTGAACCTTAATTTAAACTCCACATGTAATACAGAGATTAATTCAAATGGAGCATGGACCTAAATATAAGACCTCCCACCCCCCAAAAACACAAAAACCCAAACATTTTTAGAAAAAAGAAAATGGAGTCAGGTGTTGTGGCCCATACCTTTAATCTCACCAATCAGAGACAAAGGCAAGTAGATCACTGAGTTCAAGGCCAGTCTGTTCTACAGAACAAGTTCCAGAACAGCCAGCGCTGCAAAGAGAAACCCTGTCTTGCAAAACAAAACAAAAAAGAAAGAAAACAGAAAGTCTTAGTATGTAGGGTTTGGCAAAGAAGTCTTAGACTTGATACCAAAACCATAATCTAGAAATGGAAGATTACTTGCTTGCTTAAATTAAAAATGTTTGTTTTTAAAAAGAACCTGCCAGGCATGGTAGTATAAACCTTTAATCCCAGGACTTTGGAGGCAAAGGCAGAAAGATCTCTGTGAGTTCAAGACCAGCCCGATTTACATAGGGAGTTCTGTAATAGCCAGGGCTACATAGAGAAGCCCTGTCTAAAAACAAACAAAAACAACAACAACAAAAAAATCATTATCAACGACAACAACAACAAAACCCTGTGAAGAAAATGAAAAGACTATGGACTGGGAGAGAATATTTAAAGACCGCATATCCGACAAAGGGCTTGCACCTAGACTATGTAAAGAACTCCTAAAACTAAATGGCAAAATAACAAGCAACCCAATTAGAAGAAGGGCAAAAGGCATGATCAGATGTTCTGCTGAAGAGGATATACAGATGGCAAATAAGCACACGGAAAGATGTTCAATGTCATTAGCCATTAGGGAAATGGCAATTGCAACCTTAGTGAAGTATCTCTGCACACATATGCATAGTTATAGCTAGAAACCAATGGCATGCGAAGAACTGGGCTGCGGCTCACTTGTGCATGGATGGTGGGAATGTGAGGCCACGTAGTCACTGCAAACAGTGACTGCAAATAGTGGGACAATTCCTTGCAAAATGAAGCATGTTTGCTCCGTGTTATGTCTTTAATCCCAGCTGAGAGGCAGAGGCAGAGGCAGGCAGTTCAAGGCCAGCCTGGATTATCTAGTGAGTTTTAGATTATCCAGGGCTACATAGTGAGAACCTGTCTCAAAACCAAAACCAAAAACGAACAAACAAAACAAAGCAAAACAAAACCAAACCTCCAAACTAAGCGTGTGCTATTATATGACCCAGCAGTTTGTGCTCTCTCTCTCTCTCTCTCTCTCTCTCTCTCTCTCTCTCTCTCTCTCTCTCTCTCACACACACACACACACACACAATGAACAGCTGTTCAAGGCAGCTTTATATCAATATATCAAGTGGCCCTCAAACTAGAAACAGATGAATGGATGATACGGTAATCCATGTCACAGACTACAGATGAATGGATGGCATGGTACACCCATGTCACAGACTACAGATGAATGGATGACACGGTACATCCATGTCACAGACTACAGATGAATGGATGACATGGTACACCCATGTCACAGACTACAGATGAATGGATGGCATGGTACACCCATGTCACAGACTACAGATGAATGGATGGCATGGTACATCCATGTCACAGACTACAGATGAATGGATGACATGGTACACCCATGTCACAGACTACAGATGAATGGATGGCATGGTACATCCATGTCACAGACTACAGATGAATGGATGACATGGTACATCCATGTCATAGACTACAACTTGGCAATAAAAAGGAATTAACTATTAATACACTGAACAACTTGGATGTATCATGGGGAATTATGCTATGAGAGAAAAACCAGTCTTAAAGGGATATATGCTAATAGCACAGTGACATTTGCAGGACATCCTTGAAATGACAAAACCAGGAGAGAAAACAGACTAGTCATTGGTGGGATAGAGTGAAGCAAAGAGGGAAGAACCATTCTGTACCTTGACTATAATATGCTGGACATAACAAATTCTAGAATGTAGACATAACAAATTCATATAGAACCTGGCAGACATGTATGCACATACATGTGAGTGCGTGTAAAATTGACAAAATCTGAATATGGCCGGTGGCTGTGCTCTGATTAAGCAAAAGGGAATCGGGACCTCTCATACTAATGCTTACAATTGCCTGCAAATTTATAATTATAAAAAAATAAAAGAAAAACATGTAGATGGGGTTACTGCCCTTCCTTATCTGCTTATGTTGACATGGATAACGTGTGGGTGAGTCTAATGCCAACCTCCTAGTTTTTGGTAGCGTTATGATGCCTGGGGACAAGCTCAAACAACACAGACAGGAAACAAGACAGCTCAGTTGGTAAAGCGCTCGCCACAAGCTTGAGCTTGATTGCCAGGTCAGGTTGAGAAACACAAAGGAGAAACTGTCTCCCAGAGAACTTCGACTATGATGAGCAAGGACTGAGCTCCGAGCTCAACTCACTCGGGTTTTCTGAAGTACCAAATCGAAATTAAGGGTCACAGACTGAAGCTTTACACAGGGCTCTGTTACAAGGTCTCATCCTACAGATGCCAACTCCACGAGTCTGAGATTGACGCACAAGGAGCACACCAAGTTAAAGAGGGGAGTGATGATGCTCGGAGAAGTAGTTTGGACCAAAGGGGACTTGAGAAAGAAGTGTTCTCATCTAACGTTTTCTGCTTGGCTTCAGCCTGGAAGGTCTCATCTTGTGATAGGATAGCCAGTCCAGGATGCGGTGCACAACAGATACTGAGGACGGACTGGCAACACGGGAGACATGTCTGCCACTGGGCTAAGTCCATTCTATGCTCTGTCTTATTTATTCTAGCAACCTCCTCTGCAGGCAAGTACTCTTATTGCCCACCCACATTTTATAGTTGGAGAAAATGAAGTCCACAGACAGCTTTTCATCCCAGTAGCACACAACTAGTAGACAATATGAAGCCTTATGGCCTTGCCCCGAAATCAAATTGCTTTACCTTTCTACGGTATCTCAGGAGTCAGGTATGTTAAAAAATGATGGTAGTATAAAGGCTGTATGGTTCGGGGGTAAGTGGGGGCCTGCAAGGTGAGGGGACTGTACAAACACACCAGGACCTGTGGTTGCAGCCTCTCTTCTAGGCCATCCCTACCATTGGGAGACGACCTTATTGCTTTGGATGGTCTCTATGTTCTTTCAATGTGCTGATTAAGAAGTTCTTCCTTACACAAGACTCAAATCTCTCTTGCCTTACTGTAAAGGGCTTGTTCAGCCTTCTGTAGAACCAAGGGCATCTAGTGCCTCCAACAACATAACCTTCTTCATTTAATTTTATCACTGCACTTGGCAAGTCATCTGACTTGAATAAATTGCTCAACTATGTTGAGACAAACCCAAATCTAATATTATCCTTTTTTCTCTTTCCTTTCTTCCCTCTCCTTTCCCATTCAGATGTGCCCAGTGATAGTCTGCATTTAAAAATCAACATTTTATTTTAAAATAGTCTTATATACACATACACATGCTTGCATAAATGTATACAAGCATCACCCCCAAAACATGCACCTCTATTAATTTAAGTATATTACCAATATGTATTTATTATACAAAATGGAAAAACTACAGATAAATTAAACAAAGTAAAAAGCAAAAATTTATCTGTATACCCAGAATGCTTGCACAATGTGTTTTAACTAGTTCTGGTGTACAGGGGCCAAAAGCGGTCATATCCTGGGGTCTGATAAAGCACACATGAAGGATTACTCTTTTATGGGCTAATAGAATTGGTTTAAAGATTTAAGAAGGCAGAGTAAATCATAATGGTTCTCTGAGGCAATGAATATGTAGGACCTCTTCAATATTAGAGAAATAGATGTGCAGTAGGTGCATGAGGACGGGGATTGCACAGAAGGCAGAAGGCCTGTGGCGTTCAGAGCCATGCAAACGGGATGTGAGCCCAGGTCCACTGCTTGCTCTTTTAGTGCCAGTGCACAGGGCCAAGGTTTACCCTGAGCCTCAGTCTCCTCATTTGTAAAATAGAACTAAGGGACATCCGTTCAGGGCTAGCAAGTAAAATGTGAACATACTTGGTAAATCACAAATAACCAGCTACATTTTGTTCCCTTTTGTTTTCTCATGTAGCCTAGAGTGATCTGAAACTCTCTATGTAGCCAAGGATGATCTTGAACTTCTGGTCCTCATGCCTCTACTTCCCAAGGGCCGAAATACATGTTAAACAACAAAACAAAATCAAAAGCCATCTTTGAATAATTTCTCCTAGTCTGTTAGCTTTCCTATGGCTACCCTATTTTCGACTAGTGGAGGAATAATCCCTGGGTTCCCTCTATATTTGCAGTGAATAAAGCACTCGTCACCCTATACCTCTAACTTTTGCTGTTTTGCCTCTAAGTAAGAATAAAAGGCTGATTCATTGAACTATTTTTTTTTTTTTTGAGGGCAGTGGGGAGTTTCAAGACAGGGTTTCTCTATGTAACAGTTCTGGCTCTCTTGGAACTTGCTTCATAGACCAGACTGGCCTTGAACTCATAGAGATTAAAGGTGTGTGCCACCACCACCTGGCGTATTACTACTCCAAATCCTTCAGCACATTAACAATGCCCTTTAATTTATTTTTTAAAAAGATTTTGCTTATTTTTGACTATTTGTATATGTGTGTGTCAGTGTAGGCGTTTGGACAAGTGAGTGCAGGTGCCCACAGAGACCAAAGGAGGATGCTGTTTCCCCAGCAGCTGGAACTACAGATGGCTAGGAGCGGCATGATGTAGGTGCTGAGGCTGAACTCTAGCCCTCTAGAAGAGCAGTGTGTACTCTTAACTGCTGAGTCATCTTTCCAGCTGGAATGCCACTTAATTTAATACTACCATTATGCATGATGGATGTGTCCTTCATTCCAGTTTCCCAGGTTTTATTCTGTCAGCTTCTATCTCCTCTTTCTGTTTCAAAATAAGAATTCTGCCTCCTTTTGAAGATGCCCCCTTCAAAATAGCAAATCAAGATGCTACTCTCTTCTGTAGTATCCGGGTATTTTCATGTGTCCCACAGGCCCAGGAAAGTACCCAAGACAGGACAACCTCTTTTCTATAAAGTCACACACGGTGATGTCCTGAATTTATTATTGTTACCTGGGCATTTTGGCTTAAGCAATTTAGGTTAATAATAATATCTACACTTGAACATTGTTGTGAACCTTGAATAAGATTATGTTTGCAAATGTTACTGGCATGTATCATGGGTGTTTAATAATGTCTAGTCTTTGTCCTGAGGCCCTTCAACCACCACACATAGCTTCACATTTTTTTCTAAATGGCTGCCTCTCTTATAGGTCTTGTCCTCTTCATTTTACGATAGTAACTCCTTGTCTCTCAAAACATTTGTATACACAGCAGTTTACAATTTGCAAAAGGCTTCTCTCTCCATTATCTTATTTTGAGTCTCTTCACCCCAGGGATGCAGGCAAGATTATCTATCACTCTGCTAGAGATAAAGGAACAGAGGCTCAGAGATGAGATAGCCTGCTCCCTTCCTTGCTTTGGGGGACAAACTCCTTCCACTTTCTTCTGCAAATTGGGAAGGTGGGTGCTCACATAGGGAAGAAGAAGTTTATAAGCCTGCATTCCTAAACTGTGAGCTGACATTTCCCATGGGTCACTGGAGCACACAAAGCTAAACTCAAATGAAGAATTTTTCCCGACTGGGGCAGCTTGGCTTGGCCAGTTGGGAGTGCAGGGTCACTAGAATAAAATAGGGAACATGCAAGAAAGGTGGATGCCAGGGCTGGAGGACTGTCAGACAAGTAGATATTTTATGGAAGCTGTCATGCATGGCAAGTTAAATCACATTTGAGTCAATGACTGGCATCTTCACCTGGATGGTATCAGAATTTAGAGAAGCAGTGGGGGCTGGAGGGCACAGCCTGGGCTTCTCAAGTTAGAGGAACTTTCTTCAAGCTCAACTATATAACTTCGTGGCTACAGGACACTCGGTTCCGGGTTTCTCTCTCCACTAAATGGGGATAATAGCTGCTCTCTGCAAGGCTCGTGTGAGAATCTAAAGAACAAAGTGGGGACGTCAAGGAGGTGGTTTTGAGGACGGAGAGGTTTCTGTCTTCCCCCTGGAGGCCTTGAACAATTCTTAATCTCTGTACTGTAGTTTCCTCAGCTATAAAATAAGTTAATAGCGATTGGCTGGTCTCGGGGTGGAACTTGGTGACAGAGCGCTTGCCGAGCACACACAAGGTCCTGCATCTGACCTCCAACACCACAAAACAAACAAAAAAACAACTAAAGGAAGACCTGACTCTTCTAGAAATGTCAGAAGACATTAGCACTCCCTCCCTCTCTCCCTCCGTGTGTGTATGTGTGTGTGTGTAATAGTTGAAAGTGGAGCTGCATTTCATGGCTCAGTTCTCTTTTCTATTTTGCTCATAGTTGCATGATCCTGTGTGTTATTTCACTTCTTAAAACAAGGACGATGAACCTGGGGAGATGGCTCTGCTGGTAAAGTACTCACTGTACAAGTGTGAGGACTTGAGTTCTAGTCCCAGCACTCACATAGAAATGACAGATGTGGTGGCCTATGCACACATGCACACATATTCCCAGTGCTGGGAGGCAGGAGACAGGAGCTGCCCTGGGACTTCTTGGCTATCCAATGAGGGAGAATAAGTGAGCTCCATGCACTACAAGTGAGAAAGACGAAAGACTCTCTCTCTCTCTCTCTCTCTCTCTCACACACACACACACACACACACACACACACACACACACACACACACGAGAGAGAGAGAGAGAGGGGGGGAGAGAGAGAGAGGAAAGAAGAGAGAGAGAAGGAGGGAGGGAGGAAAGAAGAGAGAGAGTATTCTGAGGATTGAACCAACTGCCTCCAGCAAATGGGCATAATATTGTTAACATTAATATTAAGCTTTGTGGGTTTGGAATGGAGATTATATAAGATAATAGATGCAAATAGTTTAGGATAGCTAGCACCTGGTACCTGTAGGTGCTCTATAGATGTTAATTATTATCATCGTTGATATTCTTATTTCCTTTCCTTTCCCTGGTGGCTGTGAGGTTTTCAGGTCCTTCTAGGCAGAGAGCCTGGACTGAAGGCTGAGGTGAGTAACTTTCAGATCAGGTTTGGATGAGGTCTCTGTGGGCCCACAGCTCCTTACTCCTAGATTCCGGCCTCCAGGCCTGCCTCTTCAGAGTGGGCCCAGGGGCCCGGGAGGCCCCATTTTGGAACTGGCTTTGCGGTCAGGCAGCCATAATCTGTCCCTGGAGCCACACCAGAGTCTCATTAAAACGTGCCCCATAAATGTTAAAAAATTTACACATAAAAAAATTCCATGCATGAAACTGAAACCGTACGTTTTACAGCCTTAGTTTGAAATCTTGCATAATATATAAAACCTTGGCCTTGCACCGGGGGCCCGTAAATCAGGTTTTATAAAACAAAAAGCTTTTACCTTTCAAAGGGGTTTGGGGAACTTGCAAATTTTACAAACTTTACCAAGTGCCAGTCAGAGGCTGCTGGGCCCAAGGAGTGGGTCAGATCTGGAGGCCAGGTAAGAAAGAAACCTGGTGTAGGAATTGTAGTAGATCCCAGAGGACTCACGGGGATTCCAGATTAACCACCGCCCCCATGGCACAGAAATGGATGAAAGGAAGGTCGTAGTGGGGGCTCCAGGGAGAGATATTATTGGTGTCATTCTCTTATTTGCAAGCAAGGGCTTTACTGTCACCAGGGAGGGCGGAGTGCCAGTGGGGAGAGTATAGACTCGGGAGTAAGGCCAGGGCTCTCCTTCGTGAAGGTGAGGATCACTTTGTAGAAAAATCAGTGGGAGTGGACTCCTTTCTGAGGTTGGAGTTCTAAACCAGCTTTTTTTGTAATTACGTTTTCCTCCCAGTAGAGGCGCTGTGGAGCGGCGGCCTTACAGGATTCCCTCCCTCAGAAATCTGTGACTGGGATCCTCTCAGATATTTGGGGCAGCTCTAGGAGAGCTGACTCAGCTGTTTCCATGGAGATTTGTCTGAAAAAGCGGCTCTGGGAGACTGTGAGGAGCAGGGGAGGGTGAGACCGGCAAACAGCTCCGGGAAGGGAAGAAAGAACAGTTAGGGTCTGTCCAAGAGGTGGAGAAAGCAGGGAAGGGTCAGGGAGAGGCTGGAGGAGGGTGTTGGGAGAGAACCTTCTGTGGGGCAAAGATTTGGGGGATCCAAGTGCCCTCTTGACAATCCTATCTATGAAAGTCAATATTCAAGGGCAAAGGAAAGCTGCCCTCACACACACATATATAAAAAATAAATCTCTCAATTATCTCAGCTCATTTGCTTGGGGTCCCTCATTTTATGTCCCTGCTCGGCTGCGCAGTATATCTGTCCGGAGAAAGAGTTACAGTCCGTTGGGCTACGTGTGCGGGGTTGTAAAAAATACAGATGCCAAATTAACTGGCTGTGGCACTCGGCAGCTGATTGAGCTGGTAATAACGGAATCTGACCTTTTTCTAATTTCTAATTATGTGCATCTTGGCTGTGCTGGAGACATGATTCTTGTCCTAATGATGGCTCCTGTGCTTGGCCTCTGCGTCTCCTCCTTTTGACACTGCGCTAGGAACCAGTGGCAAAGGGCACTGCTGGAGTTTACCCTATACCAAAAGTTTCAGGATCCAGACCATACGGTCTCTTTGACAGCCAGGATACAGAAAGGTTGAGGATCTGAAACACTACCACAGTGAGATTAATTTTCAGATGCAAAGCATTTTTAAAGGCCAAGCCTATGAGCCATCCATTAATTTATTACAGTCAAGTGAGACAGGGGCAGTTAGCTGCATAGATGAGGAAACTGAGCTTCGAAGGAATTCAGTCACCAAGATCATACAGACAATGATGATGCTGGGCTCATTACGTGTGTGTGTGTGTGCACACGTGTGCAGTGGCCCAGTCCCAAGTCTACCCCGACTTTGAGAAAGAGTTGTCTCTTGACTGCATAGCAGTCTGAAGTCGGATGCTGAGGAATTCCTTTCCAAACTGCAGAACCTTCTGATTCCAAGTAGCTGAAGAGCAACACAGTCCAGCTGGAGGGCCAGCGCCGCGGAAGCCTTCCTAGGGCTCTAAAACGCTGTAACCAGGGTTCACCGCCCGTCAGGGGAGAGGGAGGGCCAAGGATGAGCAGGGGTAGATTTGGGGTTCTCAATGCCTCCACTAATATTCCTGGCGATCAGTAAGTACTTCTCCCATGTCCGAGGTCTACCCCCATTCTTAAATCACCACAACACCACAGAATCCCAAGCCAGGCAGGGTTCTCCTGGTGGCAGCTCTCTCAGGCTCTGGACACAGAAAGAAGCAGTGGTGTGAATAATCCACGGGCCCAAATAATACCGAAGTCATTCATCCGGTCTGTGTATGTACTAAATGTGTGTGTATGTGTCCACAAGTGTACTAATGCATGCGTGTGCCTGGGAGATAAGCGTGTGCTTTTACTTTCTTTTTGTAGCCACTTTAGCTCCCCGAATTCTGTTCTTTTCTGGGGAGTGGATAACAGCTGAACTCTGGGTAGAAGAGGTTAGCACTACCACCAATCAGTGCGTGTGTGCGTGCATGTGTTGGGGGACAGATTTGCAGAGTTTCCAAATGCACTGTAATAATCTGGACAGTTCACAAACAGAAAAAAATTAGGTCCTGTGAGGCCGTGGTGGCTCACACCTGTAATTCCAGCACTTGGAGGCAGAGACAGCCGGATGGATCTCTGTGAGTTTAAGGCCAGCCTGATCTGCAAAGGGAGTTCCAGAACAGGGCTGTGGCACAGAGAAACCGTGTTATGAAAAACCCAAACCAACTAACTAAACAAGGAAAACAAAAAAAACAAAATATCAGGTCCTGAGGTTATTACTTTCAGGAACCACTCCAGCATGATGGACCAGAACACTGGCTCTCCAGCACACTCCATGATGGACCAGAACACTGGCTCTCCAGCCCACTCCATGATGGACCAGAACACTGGCTCTCCAGCCCACTCAATGATGGACCAGCACACTGGCTCTCCAGCCCACTTCTTCCATATAACTCCCAGGCTAGATGAGAACTTCAGATTCCAACCAACCCAGGAGCCACGGCTGCTAATGATGGCAGTTGCCTTGGAAATATAAAATGGAGAGTCACAGGATCCCTTTGTATCAGCAGAATCACAGTTCCCTAGTGCAGCCCAGGAACTTGTATTTTACAGGATGTCATGATTATCTGAGTGGCAAACTATTTGGGAGCATGATCTACTGTGTCCAGTAAGACCAGGTCTTCCCTGTGTGGACAAGCTCAAATGTGCCTCTTTTACCTTCCTTCACACGTCTGCCTTCTTTGCCACAGCCACCAGTTCTCCATGAAGACTCAGAATAACTACCTTTGGCGTTCTAGCTGCCAGTCCCCCACTTTCCATTTGTTTGAACCGTAAGGCAGCAGGGGGTCAGATGCTGGTACCACACAGGTAGAGGCAGAGAACGCTTAGGCAGCAGAGTCTGCTGCTGGAATCTTCGTTAAGAATGCTTTGAACTGATTCTCAACCATGAAATAGTGTGCATAGTGTGGGTTCCACAATGGGCACTCACAACTTGCTGTTGGGTTAGTGAACGAAAGGAGCACTTTTAGGAGATTTGGGATGGGATCAGAGGACAGGAAGACTTCAGCCAGAATGTAAGGTAGAGGGTCCTCACCAGATTGTCCAGTTCCGGGTCATCGCTGAAGAAGGGCTTATGTTCCTGCTCCTGCTGGTGGACAAAGTTCTCGATGTCCACGTCAAAGCTGGCAGAGGTGATGCACTCAGAGCCCTGGGTGGCCTGTTCACATTTCTCAAACAGCAGCGTCAGAAGCGGGAAAAGAGGGTGCCTGTGGGAACATGAAGAGCTCACACATGCGCGCGCAGAGACCAGGCTGCTGCTGGGGCCCCCTTTCCAGCAGTTCCATCACTTCTTTTCCCAGGGTCCAACTCCTTGAGAATGTCCCCAGTCCCCAGGGTCTGCCAGGGTAGCAACATTTTGTTTTCTGGCATGGAGAGCCCACTCCTGGGGCCTCCGAGGGCTCCTACCTTTCCCCTTTGGTCAGATAAACTGCATGGGGAGGTTATAACTCTTCAAAGATGTTGGTGTCCATTTCAGACTCAACACGATTCCAGGAAGGAAATGTGGGAACTATCTAGAGAATTCTTGGGTGTGGATGTTAGCACTAAATGGCATGCAAGCAAAGATTCATAGCACCATTTAGGTTGAGTACTTCATCTTGCCTATATCCATTATAGAAACACACACACACACACACACACACACACACACACACACACACACACGCACACACAAAGAGTCTGAAGCCAGCTGAGGGCAACAGATGTGTATAAGCAGATGTGTGTTTGCAAGTGTATGCAGGATGAAATATATGAGCCCCAAACTCATCCACATATGCCCATGTCTGTTCGCAGACTCGGTTTTGTCAAATACCCCAGTTGCGTTTGTAAAATTTCCCTGTACTTCCATCACCAAATCCTCAGCATGGATGTAATTAAATGGCTATTTGTATCATTCTGTTTTTCTCCAGGACAGTCTCTGTGTAAATGATTGTTGTATTCAAGAATCTTGCCATGTATACTCATAGAAGGCACTTAATAAATAGCTCAAGACTGAATCAATGAATAAATTGTGTGTGCGTGCTTCTAAGGTACGTTTATGTGAGCATAAATGTTTAATCAAGTGGGTCTGTGTGTCTTAGTGTAGAGATCACCACCTCCTAGAAGCTTCCTTGACTACCCACTGTCTCCATATCTCTCTCCCAAATCGCTGAGTTTTTGTTTCATTATTTGCCTACTTACCTAGACTGTAATCAGGGCTCAAACCTATCCATTCACTCCTGAATATCCAGAGTGTGGCAGAAGTATACGAATCCTCACAGACATTTGTTGAACACAGATGTATGTTTGCACGCTTATTTGCAGACATAACCACACACATAGCACTTATTTCTGCAGCATGTGTGCCTAGCCTGTTGACTCTGGCATGGAGAGAGCCCCAATCCCTTCCCCTGTTCTAAGAAAGCATCTGCACATCTTGGATCTTTCTCCTCAGGCTCCTGAGACCACAACATCTGCTTCTTTATTTTCTATGCAGCACTGTTTCATGGGAGAGGAAGAGGAGGAACCTGTGCTGGACCTGCCTGCTGGTCCTCTGCCACAGGGGTAGCCCGGCTAGCACTTTCTTACAGAACTTTCTGCAGTGAAGCAAATGTTCTTCAGTTTGTACCATCTAACACAGGAACCACTAGCCACTCGAGGCCAATGAGCACTTGAAATACGGCCAGTGCAACTAAGATGATGAATCTTTAATTTTATTGAATTTTAATTAATTCAAATTTAAATAGTCACATGTGGCTAATGACAACCATATTGGGGAACATAGTATAAGTCCTGAGGAGAATAGACACTGGGAGCAGAACCTAGCCTCTAGTCAGCACAGCATGTTCAATATCACTGAGTGCGCTGAGGGAAGCCCTGACGTCTGTCCCACCCCAGAATCCCAGACAGGAGTGCTTAGCTTCATGAAATCGTACTTGCCCAGCCGAGGTCTCTCCACTTAAGTGTAGGAGGGGTGGGAGGATAAAGGGAGATCTATTTCCACTTCAGATGACCAGCTGATCCTTGTTTAGAGAGCTGGTGTATAAACTACTGGGTCCCCAGGCTGTATACTGGGCTTAGAGTATGCAAGAAAGAGGGCCAATATTTAAGGTTTGCTCTCGTGCATCCCAGAATTGCCAGAAGCTCTACTGCACCCAGCAAGGAGCTGACAGGGAAAAACAATGGGTGAATTTAGCTCCCCAGCTGAAGACAAAAAGAACATGAGGTGAAGGGGTTAAACTCCAGTATAAGTCTTCATTTGCAGCCTCCAATACTGCAGCATATTATAGTCTAATCTAACCTGATCCCAGTTTAATGCAAGATTCTCTTGGCCCTGAGTGGAATACCAAAGAAAGCCTCAGTGGCTGTAATTTAAGCAGAGCCCTGCAGTGGTTTAGCTGAGGGCCATGAAAGGCAAATTCCAGACGGTGTTATGAATTATTGCGCCTTATGAACCTTCCTACTCTCAACAGATGCCTGCTGCCATTTAAACAGCCACTAGATCAATTAGGAATGAAAGGCACAAATCGACTCTGTACAAGGGCACTAAATTACCAGGAACTAATAATCCGAAGCATCGGGCCAGGTGGTGGGGGTGCAGCCCATGCCCCAACCCACAGCAGCCATGCGGTCACTGCACATTCTTTCCTCACTGGCTGGAGAGAGGGTGGGCAGCTGCCAAACAGAGGTGTGTGTGTGTGTGTGCATGCACATGTGTGGACTGGAGTTGAGTGCAGGCTTTCTGTAGAGCAAGTGTTTGTCCTATGTCAGCATGTGTGTTTCACTGTGTGTGCATGTGATTTTGCGTTCATGTAGTACATATGCACATAGGATTGTGTACATGCAACTGGGGGCCTGACTTTGTATGTCATAAGTGTACTATATGCCTTACCTGTATGTAATGCATGTGCAGAGTTGTGTTTTCTGTGTACACAGCATAAGTGGCATGTGGGGTGGGTGGGTGGGGCCTGCCAGGATTCAATGCACCAGCTACAAGCACAGAGGTTTCCTCTGTTCCTACTCTTGCCTCTGCAGAGCGGCAAGAATGATCAGGGAGGGAGGGTCTCTCTGAGGAAGTGACATTTAAGTTAAGCCTGGAATGATGAGGGGCAACCATGCGAAGAGCTGAGGGAGAGGTGTTTTCAGCAGGGAGAAGGAAGGCAAGGAACTCTGAGGTGGGTGATGCGGCCAGGTGTGATGGGGGCAGAGAGGAGAGGAAACCACAGAGCTAACACGGCAGTAGGTGTCAGGCTACGAGATGCTTAGTAGGCCCAGGACAGAGCCACAGGGCCACAGAGCCAGGTTTGCAGGGGTGGGGATGGGGCGGAAGGCGGTGGTGTCCAACATAATGAGGAACTACATCCCCCTCTTTTGCAGAGCCGCTGTGTGGATCTGCACTACAAGCCTTCCACTTGCAGGTGTCAATCTCCCTAGAATGGTTGTGGAAGACACATGTGGGACTTTTTTGTTTTGTTTGATAGCATTTTCTTTCCTTCTTTCATTACATTTATTTATTTGTTTGTTTGTTTGTTCGTTCATTCGCTTGCTTGTTCTTTCATTTGGGGTGTGCACGTACCACACTGCACATGTGGAGGTCGGAGGACAACTTGCAGGAGCTGACTCTTTCCATTTACTATGTGGAACCCTGGGGATTGAACTTAGGTTGCCAGGCTTGTCAGTAAATGCCTTAACTCATTGAGTCATCTTGCTGGGCCACATTTTGGGGTATTTTCTTTTTATATTGGTTAAGGTCCATGGGATTGTTCTGGCCTCCTGCTCCTGACCTGAACTGGGGGAGCTGAGCAGCACTGTCAGCACCCCAAACCTCCCTTCTCTTATCCCACCAGGCTCCTGTGACTGTCTCATCCTATGGATTCCCACGTGCTCTCCTAGATCACTCAGTGAACTAGTCCCCTACTTACATGGGGATGGTTAAACAACATTACCTCCAGGACCAGTCCAAGCAACCAGAGACCCTGATGGGTGTTAGGGCTGCAGTCATGGCTTTGCGCTTCCCTAAGGCTGTCCTCAGGGCAGTTACAGATGAGCCCACTGTCCCTTCTGCATTTGTCCATCATGTGCCTGCCTAAGCTTTATACTGTATTTCCTAAGCTATTCTTCCTGATCCTCAGATAAGTGGACAAGAAGTCACAGCCCCCATTGGGCCCCATTGAGGAGTCCTCCCCAGTAGCTTCTGCTTCAGTCTTAGAGGACAGCTTTAATATGGAAGGGAGCTGACATCTAAGCAACCAGGGATGAAAACGACCCTGGGGAAGGAATAAGGGGAAGAATTTCCTAATGTATATATACGACCTTCGCTCCTAGCATGTCAGTTTGTCCAGCTAGAATGTTTATTTTTAGTGCTGATGATCAAACTTAGAGTCTCGTGCATAGCAGACAAGTGATTTACTACTGAGCTACACACCCAGTTCAAAAACACAGGTTTTAAGGAGCCCTCCCTCCTGCTGTCCAGGTCCGTGCGCCCCTGGACCAACACCCTTCAGAAGCTTGAAACACGAGAGTGGGGACTTAGTCCCCAGGGCCTGGAAGACGAACAAGATATGAGAGATGGTTATTAGACTTTATTTCCAAAGAGCAGAGGACATTTGACCTCCACAGGAGCTCATCTTCCTCCCCACCCCTTCCCAACTCGGCTCCCCACAGGCCACCTCCCTCCTGACCGCCCCCTCCACCCCAATCTCTCTTAAGCCGTTCAAAATTTGGAGGAAATAAATCTCACTGCACTAATTCAGTGAGAGTTTGAGCCTCGTCAGTGCAGAACAAATAAAAGGAGTGAACCGGCATGACATTTTACTGCTGAAGAGAGGTCGTTTCCAGCCACTAATAAAAAGGATTTGACACAGACTAATAAAGAGAAATGAATTTCTCTAATGGCCTAATTTAGCACATTCAGCACTGTGCCTCCGCCTGGGTGCTGGGAGCATGGACAGAGGCAGGAGGGTGGGAGAGACAAGGCTGGTCCCTGGGAGAGGGGAAGAAGGGATGATCTCAAATAACATTTTATTATTTCTTTTCTCTGTTCCGTGCCCCCGGCCCCACCCCCACCCTCATCACCTCTCCCCAGGAGCATCCGAACTAAAATCAAGCCCAAGGTATGCAGTTCCTGTTAACGATCCAAAGAAATAAAGAAGCCCTCTCCATAGGATTGCAGCCTTGTGCTAGCTTAAGAAGGTGATTAAACCGGATGTGTTGATTTCTACAGGGGTTTAAGTCATCGTTTGGTTTAATTACTTCTGACACTTCTGCCTTCCTGTTTTCTACATCACCCAACTACGCTGGTCAAGAGCGCCCAGTGGGGGGCTAGGTGGGTGGGACTGCTCTCCCCAGGGAAAACAGATAGATCAGACAGGGATGGTGTGCTGGCTGAAGCCCTTGGCAGAAGTTCCCACCACTCCCCTCAGCGAGGAAAGCCTGAGACCCCTGGGATCTAGACAGTCCCTCTGCCAAGTCCAAGAGGCTTTTTTCCAGGGTCAGAAGTTGCTTACCCTATCTCGCTGAGGCTTCTGAGAGCTGGTGAGAATCCACAAAGCCCTTTTCACGCCACCCTCCCCACTTCGAGACAGGCTCTTAGCAAAGATTGGGGCTGAAAAGTTTCCTGAAAGTTTGTGAAGACCCCGGACAGAGACCACAACTTTCCTGGCCGTCTTCTGCTCTAATCTGACTGAGTTCCCCTCTGTGGCTGCAGCACATGTCTCTTTATGAAAAGGACTCAAGAAAAGATAGCTGGGCCCTTTCCCGTCTCCCTTTCCTCCTCCTTAGGCAATTTGATGGTGCTGCTTCTTTTGTTTTTAATTTAAAACATTTTTCCCCACTTAGTGAAGAATAGAAACAGAGAAACAGGGTGGGAAAGGACGCAAACAGCTTGGGAGAGGCTGGGAGTCAAAAATGAAGAACAACAGTGTCAGAATAGACACAGTCAGAAAAAGGCAATGCCGATTGGAGGATCAGGGATGCTCCCAGGCACCGTCCTTGCTCTTTCTGGAAGATAAATCCTGTCAAGCCTCTGTCCCTTCTTTTCATGTGACCTTGGCCAGGCTACAGACCTCAATTATGGGTCCAGCCAAGTATGCCACCTGACTGGGCTGTCCACCTCCTCCTGGCCCCTGTGGCCACCCTGGTAGCCTCCAGACTCCCTCAGTACCACCCCCATTCCTCCCAACCAGATTCATCCTGCTGAGGTATGGGCAGAGGGAGCCCAGGCTCACTGCCCAATCCTCCTAGAGCCCAAGGTTCCTTCCAAAGGGAAGAGTTAGGGACAGCCTTTCCCAGATGGGACAGGATGTGACCAGAGGGTGGAAAGGATAATACGTGATAGATATTTCTGGGTGGAAATAATCTAGAAGGACCAAAGTCACAGACAGAGTCAGCCTGCTCCAGAGGGCCAGCCTGGGGTGGGACACTAAGGGTGGGGCTGACAAGAACTACCGGTTACCCTTATTGCCATGCATGGCTGCCAAAGGCCTTCCTTCCTTCCCAGAAACTCAACCCAGGGGCTGGCATTGTGATGCTTTATTGCTAGTATCCCAGACCAGAGAACACAGGGGTCACAGAGACAACATCCCAGAAGGCACTGCTCCAGGCTCTGACTCGGCATTGGGCTCCTGTGACTTCTTGCACCAAAGCTTCCAGCCTCTGCATTCCTTCTAATGGTTGGCAGAACCCAACTCCACACATCATCTCTTCTGTGAAGACACCATGGGTCTCTCTAACAACCAGGCTGTCCAGTTCTTTCATATTCAATGCAGGAAACTCTTGGGTTTCTCTCATGACTTCACTCATGGTTCAGAGTGCGAAACAGGGGAATTTGGAACAAATACAGACTTTGGAGACAGACAGGAACATGACATTTGGGTGCATTACAGAATGTTTCTGAGCCTCAGTTTCCCTTTTTATTTAACAGGGATAATCCCTCCCATGCATAATTAAATGAAGACAGATAGTCTTTGGCCTGAGTAAGCTAGCAGTTAATACTCCTTTATCCCCTCTGGAGGTGTGTGGACTCCCTTATGCAAAGCAACAATGATACCATCCACTTCAATCCATTTATTTTTCCTTGTTTGATGACTCATTTGCCTGGATAATGAGCCCATGTGCCAATTTCAATAGAGACTCAGAAAGAGGGGGAAGAGATGGTGTGCTATTTTCAGAATGCAAAACCAACTTCCTTCTTCTCTCCCTTCCTTCCTCCATCCCTCCTTTCCTTCCTTTGTTTCTTCCTTTCTCTTTTGAATGAACACATGGAGGACAGAGGTCCATTTCCTCTGTCCATCTTCACGTTAGTCTTTGAGACACAACCTTTTGCTGAGCTTACTGCTCATCATTTCAGCTAGGCTGGCTGGCTAGCAAGCCCCCAGAGACCAGTCTGTCATGCCAATCCAACGCAGTACTGGTGTTACAGTCATGTATTGCTACACCCAACTTTCACATGGAAAGTTGAATAGCCGAACTCAAGCACTTTACCCCACTGAACCATCTCGCCAGCCCAACATCTAGGAGCTCGTTCTAATTTTCTGATGTGTTCTTTTAAGCATGTCATGTGTCAGGGAACACTGTGTTCTGGTGTCTTTCTGATGGCAGTCACAATAGCTTCTTGGCAGTGCTATCTCCTGCTTTTGAGTTATTGAGACAGGGTTTAGGTATGAACCCCAGGCTGATTTTGCATTTATGATGGAGTTCAGGCTGGCCTCGAACTCCAACAATCTTCTCATCTCAGTCTTCTGAGTGCTGGGCTTAAAGTCATGAGCCACCAGGTCCAGCCAAAACTTTATTTTCTTTTAATCAAAAAAGTTCCACCAGTAAGAATTCCTTATTTCCCTATGATGTTGACTTCACTCTGCTAACCACACTTGCTACATGTGGAACCACTTTCCTTTCCACGAGGTGAGCGACTGCTGTCTGTGACCCGATAACTTCCTAAATTCCCAATGAATGTGGAAACAGAGAGTGGAACTAGCAGGGGATCAGTAGGGCTCTGACCACCGATGAATGGGAAGACTCAAATGAGGCAAGCAGTAACTACAGAGATGAGATTTCTGAGACAGGAGAGCTTGACGTTCTTTCTGGCTTAGAATCTGTTGTTACCGGGCAAGCTTGAGTCAGATTTAGCCATCTGACAGCTTGTGGACGCGGCTGCTGCAACAGGACCTGCTTCTGCTGGGGTATGTGGGTGGGGAGGGGTGGAAGGTCTTGGGGTGGGGTGTGAAAAAAGGTGCATGTTCAGCCTCTATCCCCCCCCCCCCAACTTCAAAAGCACCAGATGGAGAGAACAGAGCAGGGTGGGGGAGAACAAGCCAGAAGCCCCTGGTTGGATGTATTTTTGCTTCAGGTGTGACGTTGAAAGCATGCAGGATTATTTTTAGTCCTGCCCAGTGGGCGGTATGTTCGCCTGGGTTGCCTTGGAGAGGACTGCTTCTTGTTACTAAATCGGAGCTGCATCTGTTAGGGTTCCTGGGCTGCAGCCCAGCTCTCTTCCCCCAGGTGGGTGGACGGTGAGTGTGGGACCCAGGCAGGCCATGTTCCTGAGCGCATGCAGGCATGCGCGTGCGCACACACACACACACACACACACACACACACAGAGAGAGAGAGAGAGAGAGAGAGAGAGAGAGAGAGAGAGAGAGCCTGGCACATCAAAAATAAAATCAATATGAAATCTCAACAATGTGGATGTTAAGTCTAGTCTACAAGAGCAAAAAGTCTAAAACCAAAACCTTACATAGGACTTCTGCCCAGCCCTTTCATGATTGGCTTTCCCTGAAATTAGGCAGCTAATGAGAGGCAGTCAGAGCTTCTATCCGGGTCACAAGAAAACCAGGCTGCTCACAAATAAGTCACATTGCAGGAGAGGACCGGGTTAGAGGAGGTGAAGGAAGCTCTGTCCCCTTTACCTCGGTCACTGGCAGGGACTGGACGCATATTCACACATATTTGGTGGCACTAGTCAAGTTATAAAGAACTCTTAAAACACACTCACTGTAATCCACCCCGTGCCCTTTACACACCCATTCTACTGATTAGCAAACTCACACGCTATGTGGTTGAATAACGTCATCTAGTAAGCGATTTGAAACTTTTCAAACCCCAAGTGCTAAACTCTTCCATTTCTCCCACGTGGTAATTTTTACTTTTATTTTACATCTCTTTTATTTATTTATATGTGGGTGGGCAGGTACGCATGGACAGTCAAAGGACAGCTTGGCAGGGGTTGGTTCCCTCCTTCCACCATGTGGGCATCTGAGGATTGAACTCAAGTTGTCAGGTTTGGCAGCAAGCACCTTTAACATTGAGTTACTGGGCCTCAGATGCTAATTTTCTTTCTTTTTTTTTCTTTAAGATTTATTTATTGTGTATACAGTGTTCTGTCTGTATGTCTGCAGGCCAGAAGAGAGCACCAGATCTCATTACAGATGGCTGTAAGTCACCTTGTGTTTGTTGGGAATTGAACTCAGGACCTCTGGAAGAGCAGTCAGTGCTCTTAACCGCTGAGCCATCTCTCCAGCCCCCAGATGCTAATTTTCAATCACTTCTTTCCTTTCTTTATTCCACCATCCTTGAATGTTATGTATCTTGAGTTCAGAAACCAAGCTGTCCTGTGTATCCTTAAGCATCAAGACTTCTGCCAAGACAAGAAATCTCTGCTTTATCAGCTAGGTTTCCAGAAGGACATCCTCTGCTAACAACGCTTCTCTGTGTGGGGACACACTTCAGCTTTTACAGAGCCCCATTTTTCTCGTTGGATGTCTACTCTATGGAGTAGAATGGCCTTTCAGAAGAGGTTCAGTGATTTCATCCAATGATAGAGTCAGAAGACCCAAGCTTTGCCCTATGTTCTTTGCACATAACCATGAAATGGATCAGTGTGTAGCAAATGCAGAGGACCGTTGGTTAAAGGAGGAGGGGGTTAGGTCAGCTGAACCGTGGTAAGGAGCCATTGGAGAAAGACACCCTAAAGCCCCAGTATGCTCTTATTCTACCCCACTTCATTTGCACTACTAGGGAGACATAGTACTGGCTCTGTTCCTTTTTTTAAAAAATTTATTTATTTATTATGTATACAATATTCTGTCTGTGTGTCTGCCTGCAGGCCAGAAGAGGGCACCAGACCTCATTACAGATGGTTGTGAGCCACCATGTGGTTGCCAGGAATTGAACTCAGGACCTTTGGAAGAGCAGGCAATGCTCTTAACCACTCGGCCATCTCTCCAGCCCCCTCTGTTCCTTTTGTAAAGAGGGAGGATGGAGTATGCGTCATGGCTGTAGCCACTGGTCACTGAGGTCTCTGTGTACTGAGCACTGTGTGACCTTGTGAGGATAAGTCTTTGGGCTTCTGGATTCCTGGGTAAGTTAGGTCTTGAGGGGGGGGTGTGGGCACAGCCTGTGGACAGTTCGGTTCTATCTAGATGAAGACTGTGAGTGGTGGAGGCACAGGACTTACCATCTCTGGGCATACTGCTCCAGAACGAGGCAGTTGCAGCCCTCTGGCCTGCCAGTAACCTGTGCAGAAGCTGAGCCTGGGCCGAGAGCCTTCAGAAGCCAGTGGGGAAGAGACAGAGAAACTACAGCATGGTGTCACTTCCTAAATAATGGCTTCAGAAGTCTGGAGCCCCTGATGACAGCCACTAGCTGAGATTTTCTTTCCCATGTCAGTTAAACCCAGCTGCTTCAGAGAGCAGGGAACAGTCCCTAAAGTTTCTAGCCCACAAAGCCTAGCCAAGGACACAGCCTGGAACATCTGTCCCTTGTACCTTGTGCTTCAGAGGCCTTGGCCTAGAGCTGGTCCCCATTTCATCCTTGGAATGGCTCCATTTCTCTCATGCCATTCTCGGGCTACCTTATCTAACACATTCCATGCATGACCAAGCATAGTGCCAGTTTGGACAGAGAGTTAACCTCTGGGGTCACTTAGTAGTAGCCAAAACACTCTTTGGTCACAGGGTGGACAAATTCCCTCAGCAACGCATCATTAGGAAGTGGCAGTTCCCAGGGCCCTGGCCAGGAAGTTGCTGAAGGGGACAGTCACAACAGGACCCCTGCCCCCTTGTCCCGCCTGATTGCAGGGACATTGGCTTCCTAGCATCTCCCAGCCCAGCTTCGATGATGCCGTTCTCTCAGGATTTGCTTCCCTTGGAAAAACCAGTGTGACTCTCCCGCACAGGGCTGATGCCTAAGCTAGACACTCGGACGCATTTTGGAGCCCTTACTGTGGTGCCGAGTTCATGCTTCAGCTACGTTCTGCATCTACTCTCCTCCCGCCCTGTTCATTCCTTCTTTGTAATGCCTTCAGGACTCAATACAATGTTTTATATCACACAGCACACTAATAAATGCTTAACTGAATAGCATTGTGAGAATCATTTGATTAGGAGCCCCCTCTCACCACCATAGCCCCTGCCCTTGACTTCCGAGTCCTACTGACCCTGCTTGCTTCAATTTTCCAAATTGTTCAACAGAGCTGATAGCTACAGAGAATGCTTACCATCTGCCAGATGTGCATGTGGGGTGTGCTTGCGCACTCGTGTGGGGGAATAGGACCTGCCCATGGCAGCCAGCGGTAGATGTCAGATCTCTTTTGTTCCTCCCTACCTTATTTTTTGAGACAGGGTCTCTCACTGACCCTGAAGCTTAAGCTGGCTGGCCAGTGAGTGCCCAGGATCCACCTACCCAAGCAACCCCATCACTACAGTTACAAACAAGCACTGCCTTTTTTTCTCTGTCTCTGTCTGTCTCTGACTCTCTCTCTTTCTTTTTGATCCAAACTCTTGTCTCCATGCTTGAGCGGCGAGCACTTTATTCTTGAGCCTCTCCCCAGCACCGCCCCCACCCAGGTTCTTTACTAAGCCTTGGCCTGTGCCAATCTAATTCTTGTGGCAGCCCTGACGAAAAGGTAGTATTACTTTTGCTTCCATTTACAGATGAGGAAGCTGGGACATAGGACAACTTTAGTTAGTGCACAGTTGTGGAGCTAGCTGTTGTCCTTGTCCTATATCACTGAATGTTTCAGACTGAGTAGGCCAAAGCCACACTGAGCTGGGCCCATGCTTACGACCCTCCAGGCCACCAAACACACACTGCTCTCTGCACTGGGCATTACCTAATGCTATGTAACTTTACCCTGGCTATTATTGTTTTCTTTTCTCCAGTTGAAAAAAAATGGAGGCTCGGAGAGATTAACTCACCCAAGGTGACAAAGTTAGTTATCGCCACATCTATTTCTAGAACATTATTCTATTTCCCCTGCCTAGCATGGGTTGCTAGGCTGAATTTGCACCTCCAGCTAAAGGGACTGTCAGGATCAAGGCTCGGGATTCGGTGACCTTTAGGATGGTCTCTTGGGAGCCATCTGAACGCTGCTCACTGTCCTGTTTCCTCCCTTCACTGACAGGTGTGGATTTGAGAGGAACCCAGTCTGGCTGCAAGAGGGAGGAGCATAATATACACAGCGCTTTAGGAATGCACCTTGCTCTATTGAATGACAGCTGGACTTGGCACGGGATCTCAGGGGGTAGGGCACACCTGGGTGGAAGCTCCCAGATAATTGGCTCATGGGCTCCAGGACTGATGTGAAGAGTCACATATGTTGTATGCAAAAGCCAAGATTCTAAGACAGGAGAAAAGAAAGAGGACATGAAAAGAATGGTTGAAGGCAGGGCTTCTGGAGCTGCCATGAAGGAGTCTGCTCACTGGGAAGCCAGCAAAGGCTCTTGGGCAAGGGTGGATGCTGAGAGGTGGCTTGCACAAGCGCACAGGAAAGCACTGTGTAGAGTCCCCAAAGGAGAAAACTCTCTGCCTTGGGGTTCAGTTGGAGCACTATGGTACTTATGCACTTATTCGGCGCTTACTCCACCCTCAGCACTTTTTGAAGCATTAAGTCATTAAAGACAGAACACTTCAAATTAAGATTTCCGTGTTAGACCAGAGAGGACAGAACCAAGATAGGATCAAGGCCATTGAAGGCTACTCCACAGAATCTGCACATAGGATTATTTCCCTTCCCCCATTTGTAAATAGGGATTGTGTATCTGTGATCTGGCTCCTTATATGGGGATTGTACTTCACCCTGGCAAGACTGAGTCCTGTGTATCTCTTTCAACTCTTCAGTAGCCGTTTTGAGTGGGTCATGGAAGGAGCATTTACACCACAGAAATTGGCAAATGCTACAACAGATCAAGCTCCTCGACTCTCCCCCCAGCCACTTGCCAGCACATCAACCTAGGGCATGGTGTATTTATGAGGTACTGTCTAACCTAGTTAATTAGTGCCCTCAACAAGTATTATAACACCCTCTTTGCCTAAATTGCTAAGGCTGGTTTTTGTAAGATGTTGGGGACAGAGCAATGAGCAAGATTGACAGGGACCCAACCCTGTCCTCATGAAGTTAACAGTCTAGCGAGTGGAGGGCACGGAAATGTTAATCCCAGACGTTAATCCAATTAATTTAATTGTAATGGCACAAAGGAACACGGGGCAGAGAAGAGGAGTCACCCTCTCTGGCTGATCCTGCAGCTGACCCTCGAAGCACAACTGTTTTACTCTTTACTTGCTATCCGGCCCCCGGCCCACACGTCTTTATCACAGATAACTTCGGCGCTGCCCGTCGGTCACAGCTCTGAGGGTTCTTCCCCAAAGAGGAGGCAGCCCAGGCCTTAGCTGAGCATGCTCGGCAAAGTCGCCCTCCTCCCCCACACTCGCACCTGGCCAGCCTAGCTCCCTGCCACTCTTCTGCTCCCCAGGACATCACGGTTTCCATGGGAACCCACACACTTCAAAGGGGAGCGAAGGAGACTGGAGGGGAGGAGGGGGAGTGAAAGCTGGATTAACCTCACCCTCTTGGCCCCGTCTCTGCTCTGCCTCCTAATCCCTCCGTCTCAAGCTGCACCCGACACCTGACCGCCGTTCAGCAGCGCGGCAGGTGGGGTGCTGCAGTCCAAGTTACATTTGAACTTCTCTGGAAGAAGGAAACATCAGCGTTGCGGCGGGGACTGAGAAAACCGAGGGCCATCCAAACCTAAAGCCTCCTACTCCACAAGCCTCCCCTCTTCCTATTCCCTCTCATCATTGCTCCTGGGCCACAAACACAATTACCCGGGATGTGTATCCAATCATGGGATCTGCTTGGATTAGACTGAAATCATTAATCTGAGCCGGAGCTCCTGGTTGCCTTGCTGATTAGCCCAGATGATGCTCTGGTATGATCCAATTAAAGACAAGTCCTGCTCGACCCCTCCCCCAGCTTCCAGATCAGAAGGGAACCAATACATTTCATTAACACATCCTTATACACAAATAAAACCTTGGGGGCACTGGCAGACTCCCTTCCCTTTGTCACACTGCCCCTCTGCCTGTCAGCAGGGGCTGTATCGGTGTGGGCTGGGTAGCCTCCCCCATCTTCCTCCATCTATAGTCCTAGAAGGGGCCATAGGGAAGGCTTCCAAAAAAGTAGCACTAATCTGAACGGGAAGGGTCTTGTTATATTTATTGATATAAAATGTGGATTCCTTGATGTGTTTGGAACAGCCAAACTGCCCCCGGCAGGCAAATCTAATTAAAATTACCGACCCTACAGGAGCCTGGGCATCCAAGCAATGGCTGCTGAGAGGGCTGCTGGTACTGGTGGGAGAGGTGTGAATGCAGGAGCCACTCTGGGGCTCTGGGCCTCAAGGCAATAGGGCTGGGGAGCTGGGCAATATAATAGGTGTTAGCTCCAACCTATCCAGCCATGTTTGCCTAGGAGGGCCTTTCCTGGGCCAGATGGCCACAGCCTACCTTGGGCAAATGCTCAGGGCTTTTGTTGGGTTAGCCCCAGGGAAGAAAAAGGGTGAGCAGGGAAGAGTGCTAACTGAAGGACGTTCTGGGCCTACTTCAAGTGACATGGTAGACAGGTCTTGAGGAGCGGTGGGTCACCTCTCCTGCAGCTTGGCTTGGGTGCAGCATGGGCCTGGAATCTTGGGAAGGACTTGGAACCCATGGATGTGATGGCCTTGTGAAGTGCAGTTTTGCTTGATGCCAACCATGGTGCCAGGTGCTTCCATGGGTTGCCTCATTAACTCTTATTAAATATGCTGCTTGAGTCTCCCTTGGACCTGAAGCTCAGTGAGCGGTAGGAGCAAGCCTGAGCTTCCAGAAACTTTTTATGCCTAGCAGATAGCATGATTGGATGCACAGTGGTAATTGTGTTTGTGGCCTAGGGGCAACAATAAGAGTGAGGAGGGAGACCAGTGGGGTGGGGGTGGGGGCCTTATGTTTATGTGTACACTGTGTTCTCAGCACCCCACCTTAGCCTCCCTGATGGTTTCTCCCAAAGAGCACCTACTTTTTAAAAAAATTTATTATTTTAAGTATACGAATGTTTTGCCTGAACCACAAAGCCAGAAGAAGGCATTGAACCTCCTGGAACTGGAGTTACAGACTTTTGTGAGCTGCCAATGTGGGTACTGAGAATCAATGAATCTTCTGGAAAAGCAACCAGGGTTTCTGACCCCTGAGCCATCTCTCCAGCCGGCAAAGATCCTCTTAATCAGAGATACCCTCTATGATCCACGCTCACTACACACCCCCTCCGTATGGCTCTGCAAAAAGGCACAGGAGGAGCCTCTCACGAGCATATGAATCCCCCAAGACCATGTTGGGGGGACCCTGAGACACGGCCTTTCTAGTCAGTTCTCACTTATTTAATATGCTGCTGCTGGCCCAGGAACCACATCTGGAGTAGCAATCTAAATAGAGTGTAAGCCTGAGCCAGGCCATTGGGTGGCTTTCAGAGGTCATTTACTTCCTCTTCTTTCTCGAGCTGCTCGCGCTCACAAAGGCACACAAGAGTTACCCAGGCTCACGGACAGGCAGCTGTGAAATCTCTCTTTCCACCTGCAGCTGTTCTGGCCGTGGGCTGATTCTGACCCTATAACAGCAAGTTTTGTTTAGCCTGAAAGGGCTAGCCTATGCTTTTCTCCAGCTGGTGGAGACCAGCCACAAACACTGCCTCCCAAAGGAAATCTGCCCAGTTGCTCAGAGTACACAGTGGTGCCTTATTTGCATATCTATTGGGTCCTGGGGTGACAAGCACTTGTGTTTACCTTCCTACCTCACCCTCTTTCCCAGGAGTCCAACATAGTGCCTGCAATATTAATAGCAATGATTCAGTAGAAGAGTATGAGGGAGGAAGGCAGAGAGGACACCAAGGGAGGCCCCTTCGTCCTCCCCGAGAGCTACCAACACCAGTTACTGTGAACAGATTCCAGAATTCTCTGGGCAGAGCTCTGAATCCACAGGCAGTGGGCCTGGCTTGTGCATTGCAAAAGGCAGGGACCAGGTACTGTTTTATTTTTCTGCAAGACCTAGGTGTTGGCATTAGAGGCAATCAGCTTATCTGAGCAACTAAAAATAATGCTGCTATAATGATAATAACATCACTAATTACTACCATTATCATAAAGGCATTGTCTTTGGGGTGTAGGGAAAGAAAGGAATCAATCTTCCTATTCATTTGTCTTCCTGTTTGCCTGTCTGGGGTGCATCATTCCCCGTGTTACTTGCATTAGATGAGATGTACCCTACCAGGGTACATTGCACTTGCTGGTGCATGGGAACATGTGAACTTGCAGAGGTGAGTGCAAGTCAGAGTCCAGCCTCAACACCGAGTACAGTCTTGGGCATCTTTCCTTTGTACCGTGGGATCCTCATGAACAAATGACAAGGAAAATCTCATTCAGGCCTGTTTTTAGGTAACTACACCTTCTTCTCCAACCACACACAGTAGAACAAGAGTTCATTAAGGCAAGTGGGTATTTCCCTGAGCTTCACCACCTTCTCATTCAGGATGCTGCCCTGGGTACAAGCAGAACAGAGGAACAAGCTACCTGCTCTCAGCCGGCTCTCACTTGGGGAAGTGCCAGGACCCACACAGTCACATACAACATTTATTGCAAGGCAGCATGGATCGGAGTCAGTCCAAGGAACAGTTGCATCAAGTTTAATGCTGACAAAGACAACTCAGATCTCTCTTCTTGTTGACTGACCAACTGATTCAACCTGCATGGACCTGCAGCCGAGGACTATGTGTTTTAACAAGCTCTTCCCATTTGCATACACACAGCTTGTTCACTACCAAGTTGCAGCCAGTGCAATCAGATGACTGGCGAGTTTGTTGGAGTGAAGGCAACGAGAAACATAGCGAAGATAGGGTTTGGTTAGCTGAACCGAGGGTTTCTGATGTTCATTAGGGTCCATCTTCCCATTTGAGATGGTAAGGGAGTCCTCATGGCCGACACTGTCCAGCCTTTCCTATCTCCCACAGATACTTCCTGCAATCTAAAGCAAACCCACAGTGGCCAGCTTGGTGTGTGTGTGTGGGGGGGGGAAATGGATTCTGAATTGAGAGATGCTCAGGTAAGCTGCTGCTGGCCATCACTGTTGATGAGCCTACCCTCTGACCTGCATCTCAGCTGAGACCGGCTGGCGAGTCCCCTACCTGTACACAGCTCGCTTGTCAGCCTCCAGCTGGGCCTGGGGATCGATGGGGGCACTGGGCACAGGTGTGCTGGCGGTAGCTGAGGGTGCTGAGATGTGGACAGGCTGGGCCTTGGAAGGTGGCTGGGTAGTTGCTGTCATCTGCAGAGAGAAGAAAGAGGAAGGCAGATTAGATGGAATGAGAGGTCTTCCTTGGTCTGTGCTGTGCCTGGAAGGGAGAATGTGGGCAAGCGAGAGCATATGCAATGTGTTTGCTACAGCGGGTAGTAATGCAGTCTTCTCATTTATTTAAACGAATATGTTCTAGAAAACAACCTAGTAACCAGGGAATGGATGCCCAACACACTTTGAAAACAGTAAATTTATTTTATTTTACTGAGACAGCATCTCTTGTAGCCCAGGTTGCTTTAAAACTTGATCTGCTGCTGAGGCTCATCTCGAATGTGTAAGCTCCCTGTTTCCACTTCCCAGACACTGGGGTTACAGGCGCAGCTACTGGGCCTTGACCTGAGAAATAGAGCGCACTGTAAATGTTGTTTTTGTTGCCCAGAAGTGTAAACAAACAAAAAACCCCAACACCACAATGTAATAAACTATTTAAATTATGTTGATGAGTCTTTTGTGTTTGAGTGGTTTTGTGTATGAGCGTATGTATGTGTACCACGTGCATGTCTGGTGCTCTTAAAGTTCAGACTATGGCAGTGGGTCTCCTGAAACTGGAGTTAAAGATGGTTGTGAGCCACCATGTGGGTACTGGGAACTGAACTCAAGTCCTTTGCAAGAGTGTCAAGTGCTATTAACCACTGAGCCACCTCTCGAGCTCCTGTCTATGAGTCTTCTGAATAGCAATGAGTTTGATAAGATAACTTTAAAAAGCAGGAAAAAGAGGCTGAATATTTTTTCATTTGAGCAGTTTCATTTATTCCTATTAATACAAGCCAAGAGGTGACCTTCCAGGAGTTTGGATGGCTGCATGAACAGCTCTCCAAACATGGCTTACATGGCCGCTTGACGGTGAGCATTTATGGGCAGGGAACAGACAATTGTTCTTGCTCATAGCAACGACTTTAGAGAAGTGGTTTTCACAGTGGATCACAGGGTTTTGACAATTCTACACTAACTATACCGATTCCTTTTAATATAATATATTGAATTTTCTGACTAAACTTCATTTAAAGAAATGGTCCAATATCTCTAAAAATTTGAAAAACATTATAACCGAATTTAATTCTGTTGTGTTCTCTTCATTAAATAGACCCCTAAGATGGTGACGTGTCAACACATCTGTAGTTCTCCTCCATCCACCTAGCCCTGACACCATGATAGCCCTTGTCACATTGTTCTTGGACAGAGCACACATCTGGCTCTGACTCTATTGCCTTAGTCACCACCACCTGCACTCAACTGATCATATTTAAATAAAAATGACTGAGGTTTGACAAAACAACAACAACAACAAACATTTGTTAAGAAAAAGAGTCAATAAATAAACTAACGGATATTCAGAATCACGGCTTAGGCGTTCCTAATAGGACCTATGTCTCTGCTTTATGGAAGAGAAAGGGTTTTGTGAACACAGAATTTAATTGCTATATGTATATCCCCAGGACATCAGCAGATCTTGCTTTTTCCACTTATATCTCTGCTCAGGTGCCACCCTTTAAAGAAAAATCTAGGCTCCTCTGCCTATTAGCTCCTTGCTTTATTCTTCCTGTCTATTCCTCACCGTGACCATAAGCTATATGTATATTTGATTGTTTTCTCCCCACCCCTTCTAAAACTCAAGGAGGGCTCATAACAGTTGGATTCCATCACTAGTATTAGATAAATGTTGAATCAAGGGATTAATGAATGACAGAGGATAAATAAGACACTGTAAAAAAAAATCTGTGTTTTACTATACCGTATCATTTTTGTCAAAAAGAAACATCCCTGCCACTATGGAATACACGTGCAAACTGGTTGCAGAGGGGGCTTCGTAGAGCACAGAGTGCCTCGAAGCCAGTAGACAATTGCTTGTCCCTTTATTAACCTTTGACCTCAGATAAATCCCTTAAATTGCCTAAGCTCCTGTTTTCTCATCAGTATGCATTTAGGATTGGTGGTCTTTAAAGAGGTGCTACATGGACTAAGAGTGAGGTAAATATTGTACTAGACTTCCCGCTGCAGAAAGAGGACATACGCAGTGAAGATGGTGATCCTCGTCACCCTGATTTGGCCTGGGTTCTCTCATTGCTCCCCTCTAATGGGCATGTTTGCAGGTGCTTCCAGAGTCCCTGCCACATACTAGGCACTGCGCTATGCTCTGGGCTTACTAAGAGCAGCGCTTGCAGCATGGAGAATTTGGCAAGATCATTCAACTAGTAGATGAGGAAAACACAGTGTAATTCTCCTGGGCAATGCATCTTCCACTGTATGAGCCCTGGTGGACAATTGCGTGGACAGTGAACTATACCTCACCGACGATAGTTAAAGGACAGACGTCAGCATCTGGGAAGTTTCTAGGCAAAGGCTACATGCTTTCTTTAGGTTATATATTTTTCTTTTCTTTTTCTTTTTCTTTCTTTTTTTAAACATTTTTTTTTGTTTTGGAAAGGCTGTCTAAGGAAATGTTCAACAAATTTGTGGGTGATGAGAAACTTGGACCCAAAAGGTCTTTACAGATTTGGACAATAGGGTAAGCCTAATAAGATTATTTTTCATCTAATAAGTTAAAATTGAATATTTCTAAAAATAAAACATAATCAATAGTGTACGTGCAGAACAGGGGATACAGGGTTAGTATCAACGCATTAGCTGATGGCTAGCTTGATATAGCCAAGGTGTAATGTGTCTGTGAACAAGGAACAAGCAAATCCCAACATGAAGTAATGCTATCTGAGGACACACTAAATGAAAGCCCAGTGCACAGAGTGAGGGGGTTAGGATCCTGTTTCCCCTCGGATTAAACAAGTACATGGAGGCACATTCGGAGGCCAGCTGTCCAGCGTGGTGAAGGGACCCTGTAGTTTGTTGCATGAAGACTACCTGAAAGGCGTTGCATGCGTAAGCATGCTGTTGCATGTGTAAGCATGGTTTGGTAAGCAGGGGAAATGGGGGAGACGTGAGATTCCCCTCTCAATATCTGAATGAGGGGATTATGACGGAACACCGGAGTTATAGAATGTGCTCTAGTTCTGAAGCAAGCACAACCGCAAAGCTCATCCGAGGGTATAATGTCAACGCACTGGTACACTTAGTTGTGCCCACTAAGTAAATTGTCTGGTGTCCTTGAAAACATCCAGAGACTTCTACTAAGATGGGCCCGTGCAGCAGAGAAGCGTGAGGGAGGGACTCCTCTGCCTGATTGGGAAAGGTAGTGGAAGGCCCTGATGGGATAAAGATGAATGCTCAGAATAAAAATTAAATCAAAATCAGTCATTTGCAGATCTCCCAAGAGACCCTGAGAGACTGTTAGAGGGTGGGAGAGACCAGAGCTGGTTTGAGAAGGAGGATGGCTCAGATTTAAGTGTCTCGTGGGGGCTGATCCAGCAAAGTCTGCATTTCTTTCAGGTTTGGAGGATGAATGTTTACTTCCAAACAGGTTTCATTGGCTAGCCATTTCTAAAGACGTGGAATTCAAATAGGACCAGTCACTGTTCATAAGGTCAGAGACCCTACAGGGATATGGGGTAATTTGGGGGCAGTAAAGTCTAAAGAGTAGGAGCAGGGGCAGAATCTGGGTGAAGCAGGGCAGGGCATGGCTGTTAAATGGCTTCATGGAGCGGCCTGTCAAAACGGATGGTTGAAGTTTTCAGGAATTTTGCAAGCTGGTTGACGTCTGGGTGCCTTGAAATTGCCCACGGTGGGAGCACTTACAGCAAGGAAATTGGTGAATGGTGCTGAACCCTCCTCTCCAACCCCTGCCCCAAGAGCCGACTGTTAGTTATTAACCAGCACACCACTAATTCCAGGGTACTCCCCAAGTGACCTCCTTCCACTCTCTCCGTCTGACGTGTTAGAAAACTAGCTGTACATTCCCAACTGGTCTCAAAGCCACTCCAGACCCTGGTGTTTCCTTTAAGGAAATTCTACCTGGCTCACTGGGGACGAGGCGGGGAAAGGCACTAAAGCAAACATGCGGCACTGTCCCTTTAAAGGTAGAGGAGGTTAGGGCAGAGAGGAGGAGGAAGACAGAGTTGAGCAATGCCCCTAGAGCAGACTAGGGGATCAGAAAAGACTCAGGCAAGTGAAGCAGCCTGAACCAGGCCTGGGGTTGGGGACCCTCTACCGGTTCTTAGTGACACGTTTTGGCACAAGTCTCCTGACATTATTGTATTTCCCAATGTGGAAAAATATACCTGCTCCACAGCCTGTGAGGCCTTATTAAGAGGACAAGATCATGTCTAGGGAAAAGGGCAAGATGGTGTTGGCCCATCTATGTGATTCTTGCCTCTTCTCTTAGCTGTGGGTGAAGACCCCAAGACCAGCATCTGCCTGCTTCCCTTTCTTCGACGTGAAAATTACCAAGCTTCTCAGGGTCTCCAACATGGAACCAGAGCAGCCCAAATCCCAGAGCTCAAGGTCTCCTGTCCCAGTCATTCTCCCTCACCTCCTCCTTCTTCCTTCTGGTATGTGCGTGGATGTTTTGCCTATATGTATGCTTGTGCACCACATGCATGCCTGGTGTCCACAGAGACCAGAAAAGGATGTCAGATCCTCTGTAACTGCCGTTGCAGACCATTGTGAGCTGCTATGTGGGTGCACTGACTCCAACCTAGCTCCTCTGGAGAGCAACAGGTGCTCTTGGCCTCTGAGCCATTTCTTCAGCGCCCTTGTCCCAGTTCTTAAGTCATATTTCCTCTCTCCCTCCTATAAGTGGGAAGAGTTGAGGCTCATGAAATACATGAATAGATATACCATATCTAGGGGAGCTAAGAGATGCAAATCTTCTGACAGTCTTGTGTTCATGCCAGGATGAGTAGAGGAATGTCTGGATGGATGTAAAAGAGGCCAGAAAGTGCCCCTCTTGCTGCCTTCTCTAGTGCTTGTATGACACCTTTCCCATTAAGCACCTCCCTTCTCCAGTTTTAGGGGGACCAGCCAGCGCCCATCAGCATCTAGGCGAATAATAAAAGGTTGCAGTGGGCTCTCACACTAAAGAGCAATCCTGTGCAGTTCCCCTGTCCATTTTACAGACAAGAAAACAGACATGCACGCAGCTGACAGAACTCCTGGAGCTCCTTGTTGCCGGTGTCTGTCGCCCGACAGATTTCTCGCACAGAATTTCAAGTCAATTTTCCCAACAGTGACTGTGTTGAAAGCACTTCTAACAGGTGGAACCTAAGTAGAGAAGTGTGGAGGGCTTATTAGCCCAAAGTGGCCTACTGCTGTGTTGCTTTTTCTCTTGGCAGGAGAGGCCACAGAAGGATGGACCCTTCAGGGACCCTAAGCTAGAGAAAAAAGCTGATGACTAGGGGCTTCAACCCCAAGCTCCGAATTGCTGCCAACAGCCAGAACCCACTGGGAATTCTGCTCTGATATCACAGAGGTGGAAGGCCGTAGCCTTTAGTGGAGAACCGCAGCAGTCCCTAGAAAGGCACTGTGCACTAGGGAGAGCAGGGGTATGGGCATCACACAAAAGTAGCCCTGAATCTCACCCTTGATGTTGACTGCTGGGTGACTTTGCATGTGTAACTTTCCCTTCTGATGCATTATTGGAGGAACAGGAGTGATGTTCCTTACCCCGTATCCCTGCTGAGAGGGCAGTTGTCCCTTTGTGATCCTGACAGAGACACCTCGGAATGGGCAGGACACCTGCTCTGGTGCTTGCATGACCTGGTAGCATGGTTCCAATTATCTGCCAGCTTGTCTGGCTCTCCTGTCAGACTGGAGGATCCTGAGGGCAGAGGCCAGGTCTTGCCTGTGTATTGCTGTAGCGCCGCTGTCTGACGCAGTGGCCATCCAAACTCTATGGAACGTAGGAGTGAATGGTAAGGAGCAGCTAGGACTTCCCATCATGCACTGCTACCTTTCCAGATGACCCCAAAGGCCTCGGATCATAACGGGGAAGTCTCTGACCACACACCGATTGGCGCAGTGGGCACCCTGCCACGATCTGGAGCTAATGGATCTCGGCAGGATGTGCTGAAGTGGGCATCTCTCTTACACAGGCTCTTTCTGCCTGTGAGACTTGGGTAACTTCTTCAACCTTTCTGATCCCTGTCTATAAAATGGGAAGAATTCTTTATACCTACAGTGAGAGGTGGTTAGAATGAAATTGAGAGAGTGCCTGCTGAAGCAGCTGGAACTTAAGAAGCCTCGACATGGCAGTGGCTGTTAACATAATCCTTGTATCTTAAATCCTTCACCCCCCCCTAGCTGGTTGCCTCTTTTCTCCTCTGTGGGTCTGCCCTGGGGTCCTGTGACATAGGTGTACCTCCGCCAAAAGAACCCACTCTGTAATAGTCCCAGGGAAGTGGGGCCACAGAATGACAGAAACAAATACCCCCAGTCATCAACCGTCCCCTTGTGCAGGGCACTCAGTTCCATTGAGTCCCAGGTGCCCCCTCAGTTGCACAGAGTGAACCCTACTCTCTCTCCATTTCTACCAGGAGGTCACACAGGAGCATGACAAAGCATGGGCACTCTGCTAACTGCTCCATCTCACTTTCTGGGTTTACCTGCAGTGCTGGGGACCGAACCCAAGGCCTTGGGCATGCTAGGCAAGTGCTTTCCCCATGAGCTACCCTTCGCTAAGGGCTGTGGGTGCTTTTTTTTTTTTTTAAAAAAAAGGTTTATTTATTTATTGTGTACACAGTGTTCAGCCTCCTTGTATGACTGCAGGCCAGAAGAGGGCACCAAATCTCATTACAGATGGTTGTGAGCCACCATGTGGTTGCTGGGAATTGAACTCAGGACCTCTGGAAGATCAGCCAGTGCTCTTAACTTCTGAGGCATCTCTCCAGCCCCTGTGGATGCTTTCTTTCATCAGTTTTCTTCTATCTTTTCTTTTCTTGGAATCCATGCCCCACCCTCTGCCATGCCCTTCCAGGGCTCACACCTCCCGCGTTTCCTCACTACACACAGTATTGTTCTTGTGTGTCTTTGATCATACATCTCCTTCAGATTCCTTGCTACAAACCTTGATTGACCCGTACCTGTAACTTCTCAGCACAGACACTTCTAAGGCACATCCCTTTCCCTACCTCCTCTGAGCCCTAGACCTGGCAGGAGAAAGTCAGGATGAGCAGTCCTAAAGGAGCCCAACAGATTCTGAGTGGGTCCAGCCCACCAAGGGCTTCCAAAGCTCCAGCCAGTAACTGGCAACTCCCTCTAGCGCAGGAAAAAGCCAGCATAGGTTCATTTTCTTAGCACCCAGAGACTGCTCAAAGACCTGCCCGGGAGAGGGTCATTACCTGAAGCCATTTGGGCAGAACAGGTGGGAGGCGGCATCAGGCTTGGCCAGCGTTGGTAAATAATGGACTCAGAGTTCTCAAAGCTGGGGCCTGTTCACTGAACCCCAGCAAGGCGGACCAGCACTCTTCCCCACGCTCTTGTCCCTCACACCCCAGGGCTCTGGGCTGCCCGAAAATGGCTGATGATTCCCATGGCTGCCTCTGTAGGAAGCATCCTCACTTCCTCTCCCAAAAATCCATTCCTTTTTCCACACTCCACAGGATCAGGTACCCTTGGCCCCTGCCTGTCTGTATCTGTATCCAGTCTCAACATCTGGGATAGTAAATGACTGAATGGCAGGTGAGTGATAGTTAAAATGCTCCGGACAAGCAAGATGCTGCAGAGGGCTCCTCAAAATATCCACAGTCACCCTAGGGAGGGGGAGCATTGACAGAATCAGGCAGCACCTGGCAGGAGGAGATCCTGGGACAAAAGGCCTGAGTCCTCTCTACCAGAATCCCTGGGCCAGCTAGCCAGACAAGTCCACAGAAGAGATAGGTGCTGTTCAATGGGGCGGCGGGGGGGGGGGGGGAGTCTTGACTAATGAACTCATTATACATGGTCTTATAGGCAGTGGCTTAGAAAAGAGAGTCTTATCAGTTGCTATGTCCCCCATCCTCCTAACCACATACTTGGAGCATAGCTGACAGGAAGCTATAACAGAGGCCGGGAAAGGGATAGAAACCCTGTCTCACAGGTCTCAGCTTTGTATGGTTTAGGGTGATGTGACCACTCCCCTTCTTCCCATTCATTTCCACGGGATCACTCACATCTGTCATCGTCCCAAGCCAGTCAATGATTTCCAATAGACCCTTTGGGGAACCTAACAGAGTCTGATTGTATGCATGCGTCTATCGTGTGTCTGTGTGTGTGTGTGTGTGTTCTTAGCTGGAAAAACATATCTGATATGCCTATTGTGTTCCTAATAAAAAAGTAATTAAAGTTCAATCCCATCTGGGCCTCAGAGATGTGCAGAAGACGCAGTGAGGAATCAAACCCCAGCACGGCTGAGCAGACACTGAGAAACCCACACCTCAGGTTCATACTACAGCATTCACAGGTTAAAGGCAAGAAGGGCAGAAGTTCCTCTTTACCCCTGCAAAAACCAAGGCCCCAATGGGACAGGAACTCTAACTCTACACTTCCATCACATAGCACACAGTTGGCAAGGCCTGCAGGAAGCACTCAGCGTTTGCTCAAGAAGATGAGTGAATGCAAGAGATCATTACTGAAATTACTCGCCTGGATTTGTGGACTATAGCAGAAGCAGGGCGAGGGTTGTCCCAAGATGCTTGGATGCTTCCTGTGGTAGACATCCTACTCTCCAGACCACCAACTCTAAGAGCAACAGGAATCCTGGTGTCTTACTCACCTAGCCCCTCCTGCTAGGTCGCAGGGACACTGAGTCTCCAAAGATGGCATAGGAAAGGACACAGCATACACAGTGCTCCTCAGCCCTGCTGTTGACTTGAATCACCTGTTCCCTGCTTTATTTCAGGATTTGCATCCTTGGGCTGCTAATTATTTTTGTAGCTGTTTAGGATACTTGTCCTGCTTGGAGACAGGAAGTTAGACAATAAGATCTCTGTTTCTGGTAATGGCAGAAACTGAAGTAGTAAGTTAATCAACAGCAAAACCTAAACTAGGTTCTGAGCATGTTTATTATGGGCTTTCTAGTCCTGGGGCTGGTCCATCATCTCCTATGCGGGGGCAGAAAGGGCCCAGCTAGACCTGGAGTTTACTTTTGCCTTCTATGCAATGAAGAATCCAGGTCTAAAGACATGGGTGGCCCAAGCAGGCAGGGAGAAAGGTCACTGAATATAAAGGGAAGAAAGGCTCACAACAAAATAAAAGAAAGAGAAGAATCTGTTTTGATGAGTCAAATCGACGGAAGATGGGTCTCCCATATGGTCCCTCGGGTGTTGCCCCCAGGGGCAGGGGCAACTGTCAATCATAGCTACAGAAAAGGCTTAGGAGAACTTTCAAAGCAGATGAATTAACTCTATGCTGCAAAGTGAATGTGTTTCACAGGCAGCTGAGCAGAGGACCCTGCAAGGCAGGGGGCTCCTGGCCTTAAAGAGATGAGAGGGATGTAAAGGAGTGTGACAACATCTGAACCTGCTTGCCCGGCACAGCTGCATGGCCTGGATGGAGGCCATTCACAGCCAGGGGCCCTATCCACCCCCTTCTGCCTTGTTAATGAAACCAGCATGGGGATCCTAATGACTGATCAAAGCCCAGCCAGCTTCCTCAGGCCTGATGCACCCCTGGTTCTGCTTGGAGCATCAGGGCTAGGATAGAGAGGGGAAGCCGGGGAAGTGGGGCAGGAGAGGATGCTGTGTACTCTGGCCTCTGGCTCACCTTCCCTTGCAGGAAGGGAGGAAAGTATCATTTTGAGCCTGGATCTATGAGTGCAGTTTCCTTGGTTCCTGACACAGTTCTCTTTACTCCAAGGGCTGCAGGGGGACAGAGCAGTAGAATTCTGTTTTGTCAAAGGGCTTCTTTCTGAAGGGCGCTTCCCCAGCTGGGCTGCCATCTTGTGCCCTCTGATGAACGAGGAAGCCAGTCCTGAGTAAACTGTCAAAGTCCCTCTCAGAGCAAGTCTTATCATGTCATTCAGTGTCAACTCCAAGTTACCTGCCTATCATTTATTCCTAATCTCCCCTACCCTCTGGGTGCCACATCCACCGGAGCTGAAAAAGGATCCATTAAGATTTCTGCTTCCTGGTCAAAAGCTCATGCAGCAGGGGTTGCTGGAGATGCACAGAGAGAATATTAAACATTGAATATCTACACCAGTAGACCAGATGATTTAAGTATGTGTCTTGCCTGTAAACCAAGAACACTTATGGAACAGTAGGCATGTGTCTATGTTTGAGGAAGGGTAGGGTGGGGCTTGCTGTCTTGTGCTTCCTGGGGCTCAGTAAGGGTGGAGAAGCTGTTGCCCTCACTAGCAAATCCGTTTCCTGGATTTGCCGATGGAGCTACAGAAGGGAGAACTTGGCATGGTGGGAGATGCTGCACGGGCATATGCTGCCTGACAAGAAGCAGGAGGACTTCCAGGTAATTCTGAGTGGAAAGAGAGGATATGAATGCCTTCTTTATGATTAGAAACAGGAGTCACAGGGTGGTTGATACCACAAGAATTCTAGAAAAGAGAGCAGAGTGACATTTGCTGGTATTCTATAAATATATAATAAGGGGACATGACTATGAGGGTTCCATTAGAGTTGGCAGCAATTCTGGATAGTAGTGGAGGCTGTAGAAATCTCAGTGACTTTGATGGCTCGGCCCACTGTGACAGAGATGCATAAGAACAGAATCAGTGATCTAGGAATCAACACGATGCATTCAACTGAGGGTCCATGCATCTACTTCATATCTAACCTCCCTGTAGACAACATTTTCATTAACCAATCCTTACAGAACTCTGAGTTTGAGCAGTCCCCCCCATATCTCCTCAGTGCATAAAATGAGGGTCTGGATTAAGGGCACAGACACAGCATATTGGAATTAAGGTGTTACAGTTTTTTTAAAAAAAGACAAAAATATCCTGAAGAGTGATCTAAAGAGAAACCAGAGTATGAGGTATTGGAGTTACAAGTAGAGGGCGCTGTCGCTTCAACGGAATTCAACAGAAAGCCAAGCAAAGGAAGGTATCTGCTTGAAGGGTTCTACTGGGTTGTTGTTTTTGCAATTTCTAAATATACAGTTAGCCTTCAGAGTATAATAAACAGCATGATGTCCTTATGAGAAGTCACAGAGTTTCCCCTGGACAAACTCAAACAGCCCAGAGAGCTAGGAGCCACTTAGCCATCGTACCACTTTGGCTTATGCCCAAATAGCATGGGGCGGTAACCATTAATGCTGCTCTACTAAAATGGAAAAGGAAAAAAAAGTCTCCCTCATTTTTAATAACTTTATTCCCCAAACTTCAAGATGAAAATTGCCAAGTTAAGAACTTGCCTAGAAAAAAAATTCTAATTTATTATAAAGAAGGTCCGGGGCTTGGGAATTTTTTAATGCAGATTCCTAATTTTCCAAAGTGACAGTCTCCTGTGCATTTGAATAGATTATGCTCAGTATTGCTAGCCCTTAGCACAACGGGAACATTATTAAAACGATTGCACGGGTCTCTGAGGAGTGGCTCTGCTTCTCGCTCCCTTTCTCATTTTGGGGACTCCGTATCAGAGACTGTCCATTCCTTGCCTGTGAAAGAAACTGGGTTTCCAGGGAGGTGACAGAGAGTCGTGTCACACAGGGAACAGAAGTCACAGATTAGACCTGAAGGGGTAATGAAAGAGTTTCCTGAGAGTCCCCCATTTAAGACGAGTCCCCTGTGTGCCTGACCCACGGTCCTATTATAAGGCCAGGCTCTCCCGAAGACACTGTGTCAGAGAGCAGCTGGTTCTTTAGGATAATGACATTACAAGGGAAATAGAGCGCCGTTTTCCCCTGAGAAGCTGGAGTTAGCTCTTGAAAGCTGAGAGGGAGGAAGGCAGGGGACCAGCTGCATGGAATGCTACTGGCCAAGCTCATGTGGGAGAGCCACCCTGGCCCCAAAGAACGGGGAAAGTGACCTCTGGGGGCATCTGACTCCAAAGGCCAGTATCCCAGGACCAGAGAAAGCAGCATTTCTTTCACAAACCAGAAGCTTCCAGAGCCTCTGTTTGGAAACCTTACAGCATCTCCGCCTTCACCTTTCTTCTATAGCCTCCATCCTCATCCCATTTCTTAACATTGAAGAGCTCTGGAGAAAGAGCGTGGAGGTGTGGTGTAGAGCAAGCCTGGAGACTAAAGAACGGGTTCTGGGAGGTCACTGAGTGATGAGGGTTTCTGTACTTTTGGGAAGAGGAGTCAGAAATGGTCAGCAAAGCAGTCTCACATCATCTGGCAACTTCCCAGAAGCTGGGAGTGACATTGTGCGCAGGACAGCTGCTCTGGGCTTACTCGAAAGCTGAGGCATCAGGAAGCCATAGGTCCTGATGGGAACAAAGCCCTGTGCCCTGTCTCTACACCTGAGTACTCATTTGCACGTGGTCTGTGAGGATGATTGCGTTCGCAATGCTGGCTGGTGTACAAGGGATGGAGAAGGTCAGAGGACGGTGGGCTGCAGAGAAGATGCAGGAGGGCCTCTCTTTGTTAAAGGCCAAGGGGACATTCTAGTAGGTGCAGTGCACATGTCACTCACCCAGGAGGTCATTATTGAGCTGATATGAACTGACCAGACTTGCTCCTAGAGAAAGGGATGAGATCACCAGGTAAAGGCCCCCAAAGGGTACTCTCCTGTGAAAGCATAGCTCCAGAACTCAGGCTTTTGGAGACTCAGGGGCTGGTGGGAGGCATCTAAACTCTAGAGACAAGACGGGATGGATCTCAGGGACCGCAACAGCCCTGTCTACTCAAGGTAGCAGCTTCCAGGGGAAAAACAAAACAAAAACTCCAGAGGGAACCAAAGTGGTGGGAAGACACCGCTGTTGAAGGTCACAGGTTTTGCAGCCAGGGAAGGAGTCTCAGAAGAACATGGAGCTGAACTAATGGTGGAAGATGAGGTCTGGGGAAGGGGAGTTGAAGTCACGGACCAAGAATCCTGCTTTTTCTAGGCAGAAGCCCAGTGGAGCCCCAAAAGATTCTTCTAACAGGCAGGTAGCCAGGGACTGCTCTGAAGGACTCAAGAGACCAGGGGAAGGGAGGTCTGGTCCTGGGATAAATGGGAAGTCTCCTAAACACTCACAAGCTCATGGCATCCCGAGATCTCCAGTGTGAATTTTGCCCTAAGCAGGACTAAGGGCTTTAGCTGTTCTTTTCAATGTCTGCAGGGAGAGAGTGGCTGAAAGGTCTATGTTCACAACTCCGGACTATGGTCCTGGTGACAGAATTAACCTTGGCAGTGTCTGAGCCTGGTGTTTTGTCAAGTCTGATGACTCTTCAAGGATCTGTATTCCCCAGACCAGACTCTCCAGAGAAGCCTCCCCAGGGCTGACAGGCTAAAGCTGAGGTAGGAATAGCCCAGTTCCACCCTCCCATAGGATTTCCAAGACTACTGTACCTCCCCATTCTTCCCTGGCACACTCACCTGGGGGCTGTCCTGGTAGGGTGGGGGAGGGACATTCTGCGTGGCCATCATTGTCAGAGCTGGGGCTGGGGAGGCATGTTGCATCATGGGATTAATTCACATGGAGGATCTGCGGGCAGAAGAAAAGGGGCCGCACCATTAGTACAGGGTACAGGCAGCCCAGGGAACTAATGACCTCCATGTTGTTTCTTTTTTTTTCTTCCACCTGGATCACCTGGGTTTGATGGGATATGCAGGGACTGGAGGTTCTTCAGGGGAACAAATCAGAACTATGGGAGGGGGCTAGGCAGAGAGGGGTTTGCTGTGCTATTTTGACTCAAAAGAAGTAATATTCAAACAATATGTAAAACAATCGGTACCCCGCAGTGAGGCTTTGCTCAGCATCAGCTCAGGCCTCGTTGGCAACGGGAATGCAATGGGTAGCTTGGCTGGTGGCAGGCCTATCTCGTTCCTCCCCCTTTGATGAGGGCGCTCCTTGATCAGCCCTTCCCAGGCATTCAGGAGAGCCATCCATCAGCCTTCCCCTAGGCCTCTAGCTTCCACTCAGGGTCTCCAAGCACCAGGCTCACCCTCCCATGTGTGCTCATCATACCCCCTAGTGGTAGCAAGGGGCATGGGCCATCTGCCCTCTTGAAGACCAGTCCAGAGGGGATGTGCCAGGAGGTTTTGGGGGCGGGTGGGAAGAACAGGAAAGCATTAATCACTTCTTGGTTTTCTTAGACTCATACTGTGACCAGGACTTACTCTCTTCAGTTTTGGTTCAATATAGTTACCAGTATGTAGAACCAAAATGCCTCTTACATAGGAGGGGGAAGGTCATGAGGTGCATGTGTGTGTGTGTGTGTGTGCGCGCGCGCACGTGTGTGTCTGTTCCACTGCACCCCACACCACCCCATCACCAGTGCATAAACTGCCCCCTTAGAGCCTCAAAGTTTCTCCTTGAGCTAGACCATGGTTTGTAAGCCGAGACAGTCTGGCAGTGCTACCCCAGGAAACAGAATGTCCAGAGAGATGCTGAGCTGCAATTGATGCCCTGAAATATTTAGAGACAAACACTCACATGCTAGTTGCTGGTACAGCTCTGTCCAGCATGGGGCAGGAAAGCCTAAGAACATGGGGCAGTAGAAATTGTCTCCTGGGCAGAGGGTGCTGGTCAGTTAGAAGTCTTTGTGAGCTAGTGTTCAGACTTCCCTGTCTCTCCCTGAGGGCACTGGGGGGGGGGCGGTGTGTGTGGCTCCATCTGTCTCCCCCTTCCCAGAACCTTCCAAAATGTCCACATACCTGAAGTCTGTAGCAACTTAAAGGCATCTTAGAGTTGCCATTAAAAAAAGATGTGGGTCTCTGGATAGAGTATGTGTATATGTGTGTGTGTGTGTGCATGTGTATCTCTATGTGTGTGTGTATGAGTATGTGTGCACGTGTATCTGTGTGTGTGTATGAGTATGTGTGCATGTGTATCTCTGTGTGTGTATGAGTATGTGTGCATGTGCATCTGTGTGTGTGTACATGCGCGTGCATGTGGTTGCTGTTATTATTGCTCTTTTCAGGAAGGGAAAGAAAGAACTACCCTGGCCTGAGCCGAGTCTCCGAAGTCTCAGGCGTGCCTTGACCTCAAGTGCACACGCAAAGCAATGGGGATTCATGTTTCATTCAACAGATGCTTATCACATATCGACTCTGTGCAGGGAACTGTGCTCAGGAGTGGGCAGGATGGAAGACCGAGACCAGATCTTCTCTCCAGGGGGTATGGTTGGTGAAGGGAGGTGATAATTTGGCAGGAAAGAAGAAAGTAAAGTGGGGGTGGGGCTGGCAAGGCAGGGAGCAACAGCTTCTCCTAGGCAGAGCGATCCTCTTGGCTTCCAAGGCCTACGTGCACTTCTCGGTGACAGGCCATTGGGCTTGCCTTGCATCCATCTCAACAAGATGGTCTAGCCTTTGCACAGGCGCCTAGGAGAGAGCGAGGGGGAGAGACTGTTTCCTCTGTCAGGACAATATCCAGGTTTGTCTTCATGGCTTTGTGTGGGTTGTTGTCAGCTTCAGGGAGCAAGGGCAGACTGGAGAGAATTACAGAAGGAAAAGGAGGAGGCAGATTATTTCCTCCTCCGCCTCCCCCTTTGCAGTGTGAGAGATGGATCCCAGGATGTTATTTTGTTCTATGTCTGTACTCTACCACTGACCTACATCCCTGGGCCAGAGGCAGATTTCCTGAGACATTACAAAGACCTTCCAAGTGAAGACCCTTGACAAGAGCCGGGTGTGGTGGCACACGTCAGTAAACCTAGCACTTGGGAAGCAAGGCAGGAAGTCATAGCAAGTTTTGAGGGCAGCCTTCTCTATATACTGAGTTTCCAGGCCCCTAGGGCTACATAGTGAGATCCTGTTTCCTCACCCCTTCCATCTCCCCAAAAGACTTGATAATAAAACGAGTATATGAGCTCTCTTTTGAAACCTTGGAGAATAAGGAAATAGAGATCTTGGGAGATGATAAGAACTCTGTAAGATAAAGCAACTTTGATGGGTCTAGAGTTTGGGGCGTTGGATGGGATGGAAATGAGCCAGGACCCGCCACCCTCAACACACACACAAAGCACCAGTCTTAGATGTTCAGTTACCGAAAAAAAAAAAAAAAAAAAGTGTCAGGGTTGCAATACCATAAATCTCCGGAAGAGGGCGCACAGGGCAGAGACACTCCTGGAGCAAAATCTAGGAAGGTTTTTCTCAGCTTGTTGGGGCAACTGTTTCTTTTAACATTGGGTTTGAGTCTTTTGTTAACTTCATTCCGTAAGTAAGAAACTCATAGTGAAGTCAAGGCAAAAACTCCCCAAAACTAAAAAAAAAAAAAACAAAAAAAAACCCCAAAAACTCAAACAGGAGAATTTTTGTTCCCGACCCCACAGTGGAAGCAGGGTCAGTTAAGAGAAATACCCCTCGATAATGTCTGCTGCAGTGCGAAGAAGGATAGCTCCGAGTGCTCTGCTTATAGAATCAACCATCCACAAGGCGGAGACATTTTTTTAGTTCTCAACCTGCCAGGCTGGGCAGCAGGGAGCCTTGATGGCTCTGGCCCCTCCCCTTCTCTGGAGTCACCATAAGCCCCTAAGCCACTGCCCATTGCCCTCTAAGGATTTCTCCTGCAAGAGAACTGGAGGCCTTTTCAAAAGAGGCTTAAGTTACTCTCAGCTCGAACAAGCACAGAAGCTTCTGGAAACTTGACCCTCCGGAGCTCAGCTGTCTTGAGATCCCCCGCCCCATGCTTATCGCAGGAGACTTGCTGTACCGTTAATCCCTCCACCCACACACGCACCCCCATCTTGCCTGATCTTCCTTGAAAGGGCATAGACCCCATCCTGGAGAGGAATGTGGGGATCCAACTCATCCCGTCAGGGTCTGGAGGTGGGGGGAGGGTGTCCTTCAGCAGTAGCTGGGGTCTTGGACCTTTGGGGAAACCTGCCCTATTGCCCTATGCAGTTTCTTTGGCAGCAGGAAAGGGACCCAGTTCAGGGCTCAGGGCTCCAAGGCTCCACGGTTTTATTCAGCGGTTCTGTGGGGTTGCTGGCCCTGTCCAGAGGCCCTCTCATTTCTGTCACCAGACACCACACCAGGGCATTCAAGGGACTACAGCCAAGGCGGTAATTGGAGGGCTCTGAGGAACAGTTACCCTGGAGAATTCCTTGTTCTGTAGGCTCTGCTTGAGAATTTTCTCTTTAATGCCTAAACCTTTACTATGAGGTAACTACAGGGTGGGGGAAATCCCACGCAGCATTCAACTTTACAAGGTATCCAGCAGGAGGCGATTTGTGTCGCTGATATTGTCACCAAAAGGAGCCAAAAGTGCCATTTTGCATGCCCGGGAGTCAAGTGAGGTAGTGGGGGACCAGGGCCACAAGGGCGGGTACAGAAGATTCTCCACCTTGGGAACCGGGAATGTGCAGCTTAGGGATGCCCCTCTCCCTGCCGTCACAGTTCTAGCACCCCAGAGTCGGCACCACGATGCCCTCAGACTGGAGCACAAACTCCAGAGTGTTGACAAACACAGGCTTAGAAAAAAAAAATTGCCAAGCTCGTTAGAAGGAGCTCATTAGGACTTGTTGACATGAAACCCATTAGACCAATTAACATTCCATTAACGGCCCGGGGCACCAAGGGGTTAATGCTGCTGGGCAGTAATTGGGCAGGGGTGTGGGGTTGGGGGCTCAAGGCTTTAAGGATGAGAAACAAAGTCTAATTGGGAACTGTCTGGCCAGCTGGCCTGACAGCATTTGTTCCTGGCCCCTGACCCTAGCAGGGACTAAATTGTATCCTTGCATCCGGTGCTGAGGTAGGAGAAGGAAGGAAAGACCAAATTTGCTCTGGCCCCTCCCTGTCATGCTCCTCTGCTTCAGCCTGGAGACAGGGCAGGTGGTTGGCATAAGAACGAGGGGGAGGGGCACTTCCATCCTCTGACCCTGATGATTCTGCTTTCATCGGTGATGTACCCTCCTCCTCCCCCTCTGGTCTTGTTTTATTCACCTTATTTTATATTTTATTTTTGGAATAAGGGTCTCTCTTAGGTAGCCCAGGCTAGCCTTGGACTCACCATCCTTCAGTCTGGAGTGTTGGAGTGGTCCTGGGGATTCTGCCCACCCTCCAATAAGCAGTTAAGAGAGCTCTCAGACCGCCCTCTAGGAACCCTGCTTTCTCCCCACCCCTCTCTCCCTTCCTCCCTCTCTTCTCTCCCCCCTCTGTTCTTTCCTCCTTCCCTCCCCCTCTCTGTCTTTCCATGGGTTTCCTTGCTCAGTACAAGCAGAGTCTATGAAGGAAGGTCTCACTCCGAGACTGAGTCTCAATTTCCCAATCTGCAAAATCAGTTGACTAAGATTTACAAGGTCATTCTTAAATCCTAGGCTCTGGTCTGTGTTTAGGGTCCACAAGTATAAATTCCACAACCCGTAGGCTTTCTTGTACAAGTGCTTTTCCTTTTGGGTTGTAGAATAAAAGAAGCCCCCAGCATCTGCAGAATCATGGACCACGATTAGCCCCTCCCCCGTATATATATATATATATATATATATATATATATATATATATATATATATATACTGATTTGAATGGCAACAATTGCATTGTAGCTTCTTTCCAAGTGTCAGCTCCCCATTCCTCTTCCTCCCCCAGTTCACTTGCAAGTGGAGGTCTGGGAGGGTCCTCTCCCACATCCTAGCCCATAGACTCCTAGGTTATTCCTTCACCTGCATCCCCAAAGTCTTCCCCTTCCTGTACAGCTGCCCAGACCAGCGATTCTGATGTCTAGACAGATTTGCAGGAGACTGGAATAACACTGTGGACTCAGTAGGAGGGGCCGACAGGCTGCATTAGTAACCTGGCTGGCTTCTCCCTCAGGGGCAGCCGCCTCAACCTTTCTTTTCCTTCAGCAACAAGGTTTGTCCCCTGTGACAGACTCCAGTTCAGTACCCTTCCCAGAAGCCACCTATAGGCGGCGGCGTAGGGCACCCTCTTTATTGCATTAGATAATATAACCTGTTTACTAAATCAAGTAATCAGTCTCCTCAGGATTTACAGTTTTGGATGTGTATAGAGAATTGGACTTTGAGTCAAATTTAAAAACAAATAAAAATGAGAGGCAGCTGTTGCTGATAGTGTGATATTCATCTTTTGGAAACAAATTCACCCCAGTGCTATAAATTATGCCTGGAAAAAAAGTGTTGTTGGTGGGAAGGAATTGGCTAGGTCTCCTCTGCTGGCAACTCGGAGCGATGAATCTTGAAATAACGGTGTCAACCTGTCACTGATTTCATGTGACTCTGTGGATTTATCTAAAGAAACGCAGGCGTGTAGATGAGTGCACACACACACACACACACACACACACACACACACACACACACACACCACTCTCCCTAGGTCTCTGTAAAACTCAGTAAAGGCTAGAAACCACATGCTGGAAGCCAAGTGTCCACAGGAACTCTGTGGTCCCTGGGATGGATGCCTGGATTAGTACAGAGAACAGGACAGGGACAAGTCTGCGGCCAGTGGGGGATGAAGGAAGATGGAGTGTAACCAATGGTTACAAAGTTCTAACATGTGAACAGGGACTTTACATCTGAGTAGTTTTCCTGATTGAAAATGTTTTCAAAGGAGGGAGACATGCAGGGTCTTTATGATGGGAGCTGAAGAATCCTTGGAAAAGACAGGTACCCCAGGACCTTGATCCGTGAGTTATCACAGCTCATCAGACCCTGCAGAATCCACTGTACAAGATGGCTCATGAGAGCACTGCTAAGGCTGGGAGGAAGATTCCGGACCTGAAGTCTGGTGACGTGGAGACCAGAGACTAGCAGATACCAATTCCTAGTCCCTCTGATTTCAGGATGTTGGGGCAAGCGACAGTCCTTCATTTAGTCAGGTCAAGCCCAGAGTGGCTCTTGGAAGCCAGGCACAGGATCTGTGGTCATATCACTAAGAGAAAGACGTGTGGGCTAGGGATTGCTCTCTGGTCTGGTCCTTTCATGTCTCTGTGTCCCAAGGCTGGTTTGCTCTACAGTTACCCTAATCCCAGGACACACAGTGGAACTGGCCCAGAGCCCAGGTTCTTGCCAAATGACACAGCCAGGAGGCCCCCTTCTCTAATGCCCCGCTAGCTCCTGCTTGGGACATTTAAAGAGTATCTGCAGACTTGAGTAGGAAGCAGCGACAACAGCGAGACCCACTGAGCCCTCTGGCCACCTATAGCTCATCATGCTAAAATTCCTTTGCTACCTTTCTAGGGTTTCCTGTGTGGAAGGTGGTGCCAGGTCACACCCTCGTATCATGACGTTGGTCTCCAGGGAACAGAGTGGGGACACAGCAGATTCCTTAAAGGATGTGAAAATCCCTTTCCCTCTCTCCTCCATCAACCCCGAGTGCCTCATGGAGCAAATGAGTAACGCGGACCTCCTTTTGGCTCCTCACCCCGAGGAGCAGTGTTACTGCCAAGGCCCTTCACAGGTCAGCTTTCTCCACCCCACAGTCCACTTTGTTGCTCGCCCTTATCTGGAATAACAATATGTCACCGCGTAAGCGGACAAATGAGTCTTTTCTGCACAGCCATTTACAATCCAGCCTAGAGATGAGCACCAGTTTGCTCTAGAAGCCAGTTCTGGAGCGTTATTTTTCTACTCCATATCCCTTGGTTCCATAAGGCAAAGAATTTTCTTAATCATGGTTCTGGGTTGGGCCCCAACCTTTGCTGGGAGCACTGAGAATTACTGAGAACCCTAGACCCTCATCATGGCCCTCAGCACACCTCCTCACTCTTCAGCGGACAAAACTCAATTTCCTTGGATTCCAGTCTGGCCAGGTTTTCCACAGAAGGGCCTACTGTCATGCTCTGTCACTAGGGGGGACATGGTTGTAACTCACAGAGGTCCCAACTTTTCAGGGCTCAGAGTTTGCTGACTTCCACCTCCCTCCAACTGTTCCTCCAGTTCAGTTATTCTTCAGCTTGGCACGAAAACACAGACCAGGGCCCAGAGCCCCCTTCCTCAGCTGCTCCCGCTTGATACCAGCTCAGCAGAGTGGTGGAGCCTCTGTCTCCTGCCTCCCTGCCTAGCTGTCACACCTTCACTGGCTTCAAAAAGCCACTGATATATTTTACAAACTGAAACAGCAATTTAATTCCCCCTGATAGCAGCAATTGTCCATTAGATCCTCCTACCGAGGAGCTTAACAATAATTCCTTTCATCCAACTGCTTGCCTCTTCTTGATCTGAGAATCAATCCCATAAATAGCAGGCAAGAGTTTGCACATTACTCTCCCCCTCCAGCTTTTAGCATTTTGATGAAGAATCTCATCTCTTCTTTAAGCACTTTACAACTTGGCAATTTCTCTCCCTTTGGTTCCTTTAAACAAAATAAAATGACAACACAAAACCAGAAAGGGGTAGTTGGGGTGGGGTGGGGGGCACGTCGGCTGTAAGGGGGTACCGACATGGTGCTCTCAGCGCTTTCCCGGGAGGGAGGTTTGTTCTCCCTATTGCTGGGAAGCAGAAGGTGGTTTCAGCACTTCTGATGGGTTAGGCTGCTGAAAAGGGGGTGCCGCTCTGCCCCTGTGGGGTATCCTTAGCGTCTTACACTTTACACTCCCTGAAGCTGGGTCCTGTTTTTGTCAACAGTATTCAATTCAGCTTACAGAAATTGCCCCCTTCCCAAACACTCTTTTGTTGTACTCAGAAACGAAAGCAAGGGGAAGCCCAGCTGCTGGCCTGGGGTAAGGGCCTCAGATCCTAAGGAACCCTCTTACCTAAAGATAGAATTGTGAACTTTCCATTTTGTTTTAAAACAGGTCTATGCTGAAGGCTCCCTGGAAACTATTGAGGATCACAGTGCCTCATCAGGGCCCTCAGCACCTCCCCTCTTCAGAATGAGGGCTTCTCTCTTGAGAACGCCCTGTCCCAGCCCTTCAGCCGCTGGGATCATAGTCATGCCCTACCACACCTCGTCATCCTCCTCCCTTTCTATCTCCAGCCTTCTGTGAGTGAGTCTACCCAAACATGGGTGGGAGAAAGAGAGGAGCCCGCGAAGGAGAGGGCTTGAGGCTTTGGATGCAGCCATGTGTCTTCTCCTTTGCAGCTCCAGTGATTAGTGACAGAGGAGAGCCCTTCAGCTCTTCCACGGGGTGTTGGCGACAGTAGATTGTCAGGGCATCGGAGAGACCCAAGTCTGGCCCCCTGAGATCCCACCACGTGTTCTCTCTTGTCTGCACACATGGAGAGAAACAAGTCTAAAGATGAACCCAGGGACTTAGAGGACAGAATCCCCCTTGGCACACTCGATTCCCAGGTTTATTATTATTTGTGGAGAGCTGACAGCAGCTTTGGGATCAGAGCCGAGAAAACAACACAGGCAGGCCTGGCCCCTGAGGCTCCCAACTCAACAGAGACAAACCGCTCAGATGCTGGGGATCCAGGATCGCAGAAGCCAGACAGCTACCTCCCTGGTGCCCTGCCTGCCTCTCTTGACTAGTCTGAGGGCTGAGGGTGGTTCACCAACTTAAAGAAGAGGGAAAGCAGGGAGGGGCTAGAACATAGAGCAGGGGACTTCAAAGCCTCTTAAGTCCATTACTCTGTGTATCTCAGATTCCCATGGAGCCAGAGCCTTTTCAGTGGGTCTGCCAGGCCTTTTCCTCTCTGAGACACACTAACCTGTGTTCTCTGACTGAAAGATCCTGGCTCCAAGTCTTTTAAGCTCACCTCCAGGAAAAGAACCAAAATCCAAGCCAAAATGATCAAGAAGCAACTTTTTAGAAATAATTGATCTCTGGGCTGGGCTCTAATTATCACCATCAGCTGTCATGCTCTTAGCAGCGGGTGCCCTACTCTGGTTCAGTTGGAGTCCACCTCGGTCCTCAACGTAACTGATGTCCCAAGAAACAGCCTGCAGAGGGAGGAGGATGCCAGCTCTGAGATGAGGGGAAGTGAGTCTCTTCCTGGGCCCCAGACTCATCCTCCTTCTGGCAAACATGTCCTCTGTCCCTGTAAGATGTGACCTCTGCACCTTTCGCTGTGTTTCTTGTCAGTTAGGACAGTATTCTGTATTTCACAACCGTGTTAATTCCTTCATCAAAATTTTGCTTCAAACACTATTCGACCATGAAGGCTTCCTTCCCTTCCATTCCGCCCCAGGCCGGCATCAACAGTCAGACCTGGGATACCACAGCAGGACAGGTGGCTTCGTACAATTCCAAGTCATCAAAAATTCCCCTTCTCTACCACATGTCCTTTCTTGCCTAGTGACCTCTTTGCTCCCCCAGCAGAGATAAGCTCACAGCTGTGGCTGCCACTTGCTAGGTATTTTTTGTGGGATGAAAATGTATGTGACATGAGTTCACAGGTCCCTTCCTCATGCACACACCTGGATGGCTACAGATCCATTTCTTTGGTTTATTGTTAAAGTGTAAAACAAACACACCTGGGACCCTTTATGACCAGCTGCCATGTAGTCCCCAGCGAGAATAAGTTTGTGGGCCCCTTCCCTCATCATGAATTTTGATGAGGGTAAGACAGTAACACAGAAGAAATAGCGACCACCATTTATTGTGCCCTTACCTCCAGTATGAATGTTTCAGGAAAATAGGGAAGGAGGAAAGGAAGGGAGACCAGCATAGAGAAAGCAAAGTGCTTATGAGAACAAGCTGCCATCTTGAACTTGGCCCTCTACCGAGGCTGTCCTTTGAGGTTCACGTGGTCCAGACTTCTAAAAATCACATGATGTGGAGAACGCTGGTGTCTTCTGTGTGTAGCATGTTGCCTTTGGTTGACAGCTAATGCATGTGCTTCCCTTCCCTTCCCACAGTGGGGCTGCTTCTTCCCTGCTGCTCCTTCCTGCTGGTGCAGTTATCCTGGTAGCAAGCAGGGCTGGTCCAAATGTATGCAAATATTTGATTGCATTCTGCTCTTGTTATTTTTATAGAAAAATGAATGAGTAAGAGATGAAAAAAGAAAGTGCTGATACCAGAGATAAGAATGAGGGGTGGGAAGATCTTGTAACATGATAAACCCGAGACAAGGATGGAAGGCATTTAGCGGGCTGGAAGCAGCAGATCCGGAGTCTCCTGCCCTGACTGGACTGTGTGCTCACTTAGGAAGGGAAAGAAGAAAACCAAAGACTGAACATGAGATAATGAGCGTCTGGCTGAAGAGTGCGCCTCATCTCAGAGGCGCTGCATAGTTGGGAACCTGATGCTCTATTTCCCGGTCTAGGAGGAGCTCTGAAAACACATCCTGTAGGCTCAAGCCGCAGGCTGCCTGTTCCTGACTGGACATGCTACCATTGGAGGCCAGAACTCTGACTCACACTGACCCAGGTCCTATCGGTGCCTCCACACCAATATGAACCCAAGGGCTTTGCTGGGGCTTAGGTAGAATAGGGCAGGGGGACCCTGAAGTTAGCTTTTTCTCTGTCTCCACACGGCCTTCTCTGCCACCCCACCAAGGAACCAGGACCGTCCACAGTGACTGAGAAGCGTCCCTATTCTAAATGATCCAAAGGGAGAGACTCTTGTCTCTTTTTTTCCAGTGTTCAATGATATTAGGTGTTTTAAGCCAGGGCATTCCGTAATTAGGAAGTGACCCTTTCTGGCCACATCTGCCTAAGTTCTAGCTGTGCCTCTCCACAGAAGGCCCCTCTGCTGTTCCTTTCTCCTGAGCTTTCTTCTTCCTTCTCAGCCCAGGGAGACTCCAGGTAGTAAGCTGCATGGGCGGCTGAGAGAGACATGGTCGGAGGTCAGCAATAGTGTTATTCCTCATAGCCTCTAAAGCAGGCAGCTGTTAGACATGAGAGCAGATCACTGGGCTATGTTCTGCCTCCCACTGGCTCCTGGCTTCCTCCTGTCATCCCCTTCCCTTTTATCCCAGCCTTAGGAAGGAGTCTACAGGCCTCTGGCGTCTCCCAGGGAAACCTTTACTCATGCTCTGCCCTTCCAGCTGCAGCAGACCCGGAGACGCGTTTCATATTGGCAGCAGACTCTCTGAACACTAGCAACTTGTCTGAGAAGTGTAACTCACATGGAACCTTTGCGATGACGACTAATTTCCTATCATTATGATGTCGATGGAAAAGAACGAACTCTGCCTTCAGCAAGTTAAAAATTGTGCCTCTCTTCCCCCTTCTTTCTCCTAGAAGATAAGCCTCCCCCATGTCAGGGCAAGAACCAGTGGGTGGAAGAAAGAGTGGAGAAGATAATTTTGCCCACTGGTCCTCAAGGACCAATTAAGAGGCTCTGACTTACAGCAGACACCAACCTCCTGGGAGCTGAGCATCTTCCAGGGTCAGGCTGCCGAAGGTAAAGGAAAGTAAGCATCCTGACTCATTTTGTTCGGAGCAGGGTGACCTAGGTAGGCAGGGAAAGTGAGCTGTATGAAGAAGGTTATCAGGGTGGAAAAAAACATAACCAGCATTGTCATTTAAGATGACATCCCTCAAGGGCATCAATTGCCAAAGCAGGGATGGATGGATGCTGCTCTCTGCAGGCCCCTCTGCGCTCTCTTCTCTCTGAGGTGCCTAGTTGTATGTGGCCAGAGCAGCGGAGGCTCTGGGGCACTCAGAAGGCCAACCTTTAAAGTCCTTGTCCTGGAATTTCTACAAGGGAGAAAATGATCCCAGTGGGAGACTTGAACCACCAGGATTATTTCTTAAACAAGAGCTGTATGCATGTGTGTCGGCTTAAAAAAAGGGTTTCTATGCTGTGACAAAACACCATAACTGGAAAGCAAGTTGGGGAGAAAAGGGTTTATTTGGCTTACAATTTCGTATTGCTGCTCATCACTGAAGGAAGTCAGGACAGGAGCTCAAGCAGGACTGGAGCCTGGAGACGGGAGCTGATGCAGAGACCATGGAGGATGCTGCTTCCTGGCTTCTTCATCAGGGCTTGCTCAACCCACTTTCTTAAAGAACCCAGGACCACCAACCCAAGTATAGTACCACCCACCATGGGTTGAATCTCACGGAGGCATTTCCTCAGCTGAGGCTCCTTCCTCTCTGATGACTCTAGCTTATGTCAAGTTGACACACAAAAACAAGCAGTACAGGGGAGTAGGCAGGATAAGTAGAGAGAGATGAAGAGGTAAGGAAGCCCATTGCAGAGGGACTGGGAGGGTCAAGGACAGTGGATGTTGGGGAGATAGAGGACTCCTAGCAATGATTCACAGCAGGGGGATGGCTGCCATGCTGTCCTGATTTGTACCCCAGCTTTTCCTTCATAGACGAGAAACCACATCTACCCTGGCTCAGGAGCAGTAGGGATTCAAGATTTTAGGGCTAATTGTCAGAGGGAGTGAGGTAGGTCATGAACAAACCAGGAGCTATGATTTCTCAGAAAAATTTGTTCAGGTCAAGCAGCAAATTGGCTATAGGATGGTCAGTAAAACTCAGTTTCCAAATAGCAGACTCAGTAGCCAACTACTAGGCTCCAGGCAATGTGTGAGCAATGGATGTGTCCTATGGAGAAGACAGAGACTATGGGGCGGGGAGTGGGGGGTAGGGTGGGGCAGAGGAGGGAGGGGATAAAGGGTAAAGAAATAATAAAATGAAGATTTTCCTGAACTGAAGTCAATCAAGTAACTTCAAAGTCAAGAGGGTCCCAAGGACTGGGGAAGAGAATGACGAAAGCAGAGCAAGCTTTAGGTCCCAAACTATACCAGTTCTGAACCCCCAACGAGAGGGCTGGGAAGATGGTTCAGAAGTCAAGAGCACTGACTGCTCTTCCAGAGCATCCAGATTCGTTTCCCAGCACCCACGTCATGGCTCACAACTGTCTGTAGCTCCAGTTCCAGGGCACCTGACACTCCTGGCAAACACCAATGCACATAAAATCTATTAAAGAAAAAGAATGGCGCCCACAATTCCCATGGATATTCACAAGCAGAGAGTAAGCCAGAGCAGCCTCATGAAGACCTAAGGCACAGAACTGAGGGTGCTTCTCAGTGGCAGAGCATCTGCCCAGTGGGGAAGACCTGAGAGGAAGATCGTGAGTTCAGTCAAACTGTCAGCCAATGGTGTAGATGAAGTCAGTGAGAACTCACCTTAATTCCCATTCAGCAATACAAAAAAAGCATATCTAGAGGTCATATTCCAGCAAAACCAACAATTCTGCATATTACAACATATAAGGAAATGCAGGGAAGAGGATAGTAGTTGCACAAGAAGGAGCAACTAAGCATGACTGCTGAAGGGGGGAAATCCAGAGGATCATTACACCACTGTACTCCTGACCCTGGGGATCTGTCTCTTTCCTGCAGTCAAAACGCACAGCCAGATTATGTGGCCGAGTGACATTTCCAAGTCCACACTGGGTTCAGTGCCTTCCAATAAAGTTCAGTCCTTTTTGTTTTGTTCTGTTTTGTTTCCAAGACAGGGTTTCTCTGTGTAGCCCTCGCTGTCCTGGAACTTGCTCTGCAGATGAGGCTGGCCTCGAACTCAGAGATTCAGCTGTCTCCTCGAGTGTTGGGATTGGAGGTGTGGACCACCACTGCCCAGCATAGCTCAGCCTTCTAAACAACCTCCAGTCAGAATCTAGAGGTCACCACACTTACGCAACAGAATGCAAATCTTCTAAGTCTCAAGGTAAAGAACGTAGATAATATACTACCACTATACTACACACACACTGTATGAGATGGTATATAATATGTTTTAAATATAGTGCTAGATATGATACGGTCATTTCCTTTCTCCTTTTTTTCTTTTAAGAGACAGGGTTTCTCTGTGTAGCCCAGGCTGTCCTGGAACTCACTTTGTAGACCAGGCTGGCCTGGAACTCAGAGATCTGCCTGCTTTGGCCTCCTGAGTGCTGGTATTAAACACATGCACCACTACATTTTCATTTTTGAAGCAGGGTCTCATTGTGTAGCCCAGGCTGGCCTTGAACTCTTGACCTCTCCTTAGCCTCCTGAGATTATAAGCATGTACTACCATGCTTAGGTAAATTTTATTTATATATCTATATATTATGCATATATCCTATAATAAAAAATTATTAATATAGTATTTAAAGCATTATATTTGGGGCTAGAAAGATGGCTCAGTCAGTGGTTAAGAGCATTAGAGGACCTGGATTCAGTTCTCAGTGTATACAGGATAGCTTACAACCATCCATAACTCTATTTCCAGGGAATCCAATGTCCTGAGAGCACCAGACATGCATATGGCACACATGCATACAGGCAAACAAAACAATCATACATATAAAATATAAAATAAATGAGTCTAAAACATTTAAAAAGCATTATATTTTATGTACCATAATAGTGTATAGAATCATAATATAGCGTATATAGTTTCATTGCAAAATTAGAAATAAAATTATAGTGAAGAAGTGCCATCAAGATGAAAGAGAAAGGTCAAGCATTGTGGATTATGCCTGCCTGGGATATTATTCAGGAGGCAGAGGGAGGAAAATTTCTTTGTGTTCAAGACCAACCTGATCTACAATAATGATTTTCCAGGCCAGCCAGGAGCTATAGCAAGAAACTGCCTCAAAATCACAAAAATAAAAGGGAAAATATAAAAAAGAAGAAAGAGAAAAGAGACATGAACTTAGGATTCTAATGTATATACTAATAACATAGAGTAACATATATGATAGATAATATAGATATTAATGATGTAATAGAATATAATATATATTACATAGTAAATGTCATATATAGTATCATATGGGATTGCTTATATTGTGTTATATATACTACTATATATTAGTTTGTCTGTTTTACACTAAGATTTAAGTCTATATAAACATATAGTATGTATTATAAATATTATATAATACTATATACTAAAAATATTATCAGATATAGGATTATTATTATTGTTGTTGCTGCTATCATTTTGATAGCAAAACTAAAAATACTATCAGATATACGATTATTATTATTGTTGTTGTTGTTATTGCTATCATTTTGAGACAGGGTCTCACTATGTAGCTCTGGATGGTTTCAAGCTGGCAATCCTCCTGCCTTGGTCTCCCCAGTGCTGGGATTGCAGGTGTGTGTGACCATGACTTGTAGAAACTGTGAGCCCTTGATTGCAAGAGTTAGCTCAGACTGACCTAAGCGAAGCTGCCTGAAAGATTAATAGCATCTACACAGAGATTTGGTGGAGGAGAGCTGAGGAACGACTTCTTAGAGGGCCTCTGGCTCATGCTCTTCTTCTTCCTCCTCTTCCTCCTCCTCCTCCTCCTCCTCTTCTTCCTCCTCTTCCTCTTCCTCTAATTCTTCTGCTTCTTCATCATCATCATCTTCTTCTTTTTTCAAGACAGAGTTTCTCTATAGCTTTGTAGCCTGTCCTGGAACTAGCTCTTGTAGACCAGGCTGGCCTTGAACCCACAAAGATCTGCCTGCCTCTGCCTCCCGAGTGCTGGGATTAAAGGCGTGCGCCACCACCACCTGGTGTCATGCCCTTCTTTCATAGATACTAGACTTACATGGGGCCCAGAGATGGATGATGCTAAGGAAAGGCCACCAGCCCAAGAAGTGCCCAGGAAAGAGAACTGCCCATAATGAGGCAGAGCATCTAGCCAGCAGTGGAAACCTAGACTAGAACTTTGATGCTGAGCTCGTAAAAAAACTTTCAGAAGAGGAGAAGCATTTGGGAGTGCCCAGTAGGAAGGTGGCTGGACCGTGAAGAAGCCTGGAGAAATCAGGCCAGAGCCCCCTCGCTTCGTATTCACAATAGCTCGAAAGAAACAGATTCAAAAGTATAGAAAAGAAAAAAGTATAGAAAGAAAGTACCTTGGAACTGCTAGGGAGGGTCTTTGGAAAGAGGTAACATTTTCTGAGCATTTCCCATGAACCAGAACTGTGTGAGGTCACTGCCATGAAAGCCCTATGACAGATTTCTGTTCTAGTTATAGAGACAATGATAAGCTGGGTTTGAAATATGCAGCCCCAGCATTTGGGAGGCCAGGGAAGGAGATGGAGGCTAGCCTAGGCTACATAACTAAAACCCTCTCTTGGAAAAAAAAATAAAAGAAAGCAAAAGAGGAAGGAAGGGAGCAAAGGAGGGATTGGGGAAGGATGGGAGAGGGGAACAAGGGGCAATGATGATAAAAGACCCAAGTTCTAGAACTTGCCCAAGTCCTGCAGCCAACAAATAGCCCCGCTAGGAACTGAGCCTTTGCTGGATCAGGTTAAAATGTGAGTTTATGCAGTATCAAAGGACTCCCATCGACACATGCTGACATGTTTTCCCCACCGAGGAGACAATGTGTGCTGCTCCTTTCTCGAGTCTGAATAGGGAGCCAGCTCCTTTGCACAGTGTAGCACTGCCTGGGTTCTTCGACTACAGGGATGGACTAGAACTCATGTTTATCCAACAGGACTTAGAAAGTTCCCACCTGGGAAAGCACCTGCTGTTTGGGGAGGGGGGGTTTCCCTTTTCCCCAGTTCTGAGCATTGATGGTGTGCCTCCTAAGGACATAGAGACTGGCCATGAGTCTCTGAACCTCAGAGGAATGAGCCAACACCCAGCGTGAGTACAAGCAGGAGCAGACGCGGGAGCCCTTGGTGTGATTATCCTTAGCTTTGATTATCCACCTTTGTCCTCTAGCCAACCTCAGACACACATTAATGGGCCTAACTGTCCTTTGGCTCTGAGCTAGCCTCCATAGCCCCTCCTGTGTCTCCCTGGGAACTTCTGCCTCCACTGAGCTTGGGAGGAGGGGGGCGGCAGGGAGGCAGGCAGGCAGACCCAGGAGAATATGTATGTCAGTTAAGGTTTGTCGTTTACACGTGGAGATCATTAACGAGACTTATTTTTAAATTGTAATTGCAAAATGTAAATGCTCCCCAAACTGATGTGTAATTGCTACCCCATCCACCCCAGCCCTTCCCCTCTGCTGCCAGCTTTGCAAGGAGAGAATTAGAAAATAAAAAGGGGGTGGATTATGTAAGCAAAACGATTTTAAAAAAAGAGAACGGGAGCTAAGAATTTAAGTGAGACAGCTGGCGGCTTCTCTGATTGCCACACTTCCAGCATTAGCTACGAAAATCGTCCTTGCCAATAGCACCCATCCAAGCTATAGTGTCAACTGTGCTTAGGTTCCGGGACACACCACCCTGCCGCTCACTTGGAGAGACAATGCAGTGGTGAGTCAGTGTGTCAGGGAGTCTAGGGTGAGAGGTTGGGTTCCTATTTGAATTGACTCCCATCTTCCTGGTAGAAGCTTCCCATTCATCAAGCCCTTTGGGGTGCATATGTGTGAGTCCTCACCTACTTCACAGGATAGGGGACCAACATCTCTGGGTGACGCTTGCCCCAGCACTGTGCAAACGCGATCATCACCACAGGTGATGATCCATTCACCTGTACCTCGTGAAAAATGAAGAGCAGCAGAGAGCACACAACAGGCCTAGCTAGGGAGGTGGCAGAAAGACATGAAAAATGCAGGCAGTGCTTGATGTCAGAGGCTGTCTTTGCTAAAGAGCTGCTCAGGCAGCCAATTGCTGCTAGAGGGGGTTTTCGGGGAAGGACAATGTGTGTGTGTGTGTGTGTGTGTGTGTGTGTGTGTGTGTGTGTGTGTGTTGGAGTGGGGGCTTCAGCACACGTTAAAGGGTAGAAAAGCATGTCTTACTGTTGGGTGATCCCACTGTCTCTGGGATGGTCTTCAGGAGGTTCACCCTTTCTTCTCACTTCCAGCTGGGCCAGAAATGCTTCTTGTCAGCCACAGAGAGGGCACCTGCAGAAGGAAGGGGACAGTGGGTTTCAGGAGGGGCATCCACACAGAGGAATGGGCTCTCTCACCCAGTTCCTCCTCCCCAGGACATGTCTTATTGTACCATTCCGCCCGTACACCACGGGACGGTTTGCGAGTCGGGCAAGGGGTTGGAGATTGAAACACACACACACACACACACACACACACACACACACAGAGAGAGAGAGAGAGAGAGAGAGAGAAAGAGAGAGAGAGAAGAGAGAGAGAAATGGGTCATCCTTGAAACAAGAATGTCCCTTTAATTGTGTTCCAGGACAGCTTATATAGGCTCTCCTTGACTAATGGCCACACCCTAGCTCTCAGAATTTTTCAGCTGCAAGCCCACCAAAAACCACTCCCCTACCATCAGGAACTCATGAGGGTCTCATGCCCAGAGCAGCTGCAAGCACAGGAAAACAAATTATTTACTCCAGTAGGCAAGGGGTAGCAGAAAATTCAGGGCCTGAGGGTCTGCACTCCCCAACATCTTATTAAAGAAAGAATGGATGCTATTCTGCTACGTACGATCCAGCTGTAACTGCTGCTGTTCAACTCCCTCTCCTCAGCATGGCTGCTGAGCCTCACCTACATCTTTGTAGGCCCCAAACTCTGTCACAGTTAGACTTGCCCTGTTACTGCCTGTCTGGTTTCCTGACCTCAGGTTGACTATAGCTTCCCGCCCAGCAGCAGAAAGGTCTCTAGGAGTGAATTTGGACCCTGGGACAAGCTGACACCTTGTAAGATGGGAACTCAGAAGGAGCGGAGCAGCATGCTCTTTCGGTCTGATGCTGAGCTTTGGGTTCAGGTGATGATGGCAGGCTTAGCCTAACAGTCTGAAGCAACAATGGTTGGGTGAAGATGGGAGGGCCTTGAGGAAAACAGGAGAATAGAGAGGAAAAGACAGGAGAGGAATAGACCAGAACCAAAGAAAGACAACCCGAGGCCTAATAGGGGTCTTGGCTGGCTGCCTTTAAAGGTTACTTTTAGGGTCAAGTGAATTAATTTTTCTAATATTTGAAATGAACCATGATGTCTGAGGCTGAGTCTGGGTGGTCAGCCTTGCCATTAGGTTTAGCCAGATAATTCCTATCCACCCCACCACTTTCTCCTGAGGATGAATTGATTCCAGGGAGGCTCTGTTAGGAGCCAGCATGAAGCAGGGCTTCTCTAAGCTGTACTTCCAGGGCAGCAACAGGAAGTTCCTCTGTCCAAGAGCCTTAGCCCTGTCCTTGCAGCAAATACATCTGTAATATCAGCAGCCTCTTCCTAGTTAACAGCAGCTTAGTAAAAACACATTTGCACCTCAGCAAAGAATGTAATTAACAAGAGGCATGACAACAGGGGCTGAGAAAAGCAGCCCAGGCTGGGGTTGCGGCAGAGAAACAGAAACTAGGCATCGGCCTGAGCAACAAGGCTTTCCTGCCTAGTGTGTGTATGTGTGTGCAACACATTGCTGGGGAGGTGAGGGTGGCAGACATACAACATCCGGGATCCTCAGGGAGGTCAGAATTGCAGTGGCAAGAGAGAATAAGGCGGGGTGTACTGGGATAGGGTGAGCTTGAGAGATGTTCCTAGAGTAAGCAGGTAGCTGGTGCGTTTCCACTAACAAACGCTCTCTGGGTTAATACAACCTCCCTGCCTTCTTCATGCCCCTCACTCCTCCCAAGAGACGATGAAGAAACACTGGGACACATTTGCAGGTCTCTCTGGCCCCTGGGAGAGCCACCCAGAGGCCAGAGAAATCAGCACCAATGGAGGATGGGGCACTGTTAGTGCCAAATTACTCCTGTCTCATTCCCTTCACCTTCCTTCCCCATGTAACCTTGTCCGTGAACTCTGTAATGAGTCCCAGGGCTCTGGACACAGAGGCTGCAAACCTGGGAGGCATGTCTGACTCTTCCGACATCCACGTAATTTTCACTCCCCGACACTATCTCTTCTCATCACTTCATAATCAGAGATAAGGACCATCTTTCCTCCTTTCCATCCCCTGTGGCACAACCTAGGCAGGCCATCCTCCTTGGTCACACTTGTCATATTCCTGCCTGGTCTGTGCCATCAACCCTCCGTGCATTCATACAAATGACTTACCTACAAACAGTAAAGAGAAGTAAGTCATGACCTTTCACGGGCTTATAGCTGCTCCGCCACCAGGACGCCCACGGGTGTCTTGCTATTGGAGGCACTCAGAAGCACTCTAGTGACTACATTAGATCAAGCAAAGCTTTCTGGGTGCCTGCTTTGGGACCCTCTCTGTCCAGGTGTATCTTCCTCTCTATACTCAGGAGTCCACTACTTTCTACCCAATCAGAACGCTCTCCTTTGCCACACCCGGCCCACAGTGTCGCAGCTCCCTCCATACCCCCATTCTCTATTTCTACCTGACAGGACCCTCGCCGTTCTTCAGTGTTCGTCTCAATAACCTGGTGGCTGCCTCAGCAGCCTCTGTGTGTCATTCTCTGCAAGCTCTTGCCATATTCTGTCTCATGCTATGGTCATCTTACATGCCGTCATCTCTTTCCAAACTGCGAACCCCAGAGCCAGAAACCACATCTTACAGGTTTTCAGTCTCCAAAGTACATTCATAGAAAATACCTTATTTCATTCTTAAAACTAACCTTAGGAGTAACAGTTTATCGCTTTTACAAAACACATTTACTTATTGTAGAAAATAGATAAATAAGAGAAGTAAAGTTGTTAGTTGTAATGCTATAATATGATGACCAACATTTGATATTTGAAACAAAATGCTTGTTTCCTAAAATAGTACCATATTAACACACAATCTAGTATTTGACAATATAGTACAAATACTTTCATGTGAGGGGAATTTATTTATTTTCACCGCCATAATTAGTTTTTTAAGACAGAGTTTCTCTGTGTAGCTCTGTCTGTCCTGGAACTTGCTTTGTAGACCAGGTTGGGCTTGAACTCACAGATATCCACCTGTCTCTGCCTCCCGAGTGCTGAGATTAAAGGCATGCACAACTCCCACCTGGCAGAATTCATTATAATAGTTATATGACATTATATTTTATGAATGTGCTATAATTATTCATCTAAAGTTTTATTTTTATTTTGTGTTGTTTAGATTATTTCCAGTTTTTCTACCATCAGCAAATAATGGCCACGCTCGCCAGCTGACTTTTACCCCGCTCCTGCTCATTTTCCTAGGGTAATTTCATGTGGAATTGCCAAGTCCAAGGCTGCCTTTCTTTTAAAGACCATCCACAGAGTCCCTGCAGGAGGGTCACGCTCATGCCCTACCAGCGGCATATGAGAAGCATCTTTTTCCTTGCTAAGTTGTTCCCCTTTTGTAAATGTGGCTAACGGGGCTTAGGAAAGCCAAACCCAGGTAATGTTTGCAGAGGTTTCATACATCTCATTCCCCTAGCCTGCCCTCTTCGTTCTTGTGGGTCTTACCAAGGCAAAGAGAACGCTTGCAGTTGGCAGTGCTCACTCAGTGTTGTTTTCCTGGGAGGGGAAGAGAGAGGTGGACACACCCAGGGGGCCGTTCCTAGAGCCCTTTCAAAGTTATCCTCCCCTTTGTGCTCCATGTCTCTGAGACCCACGTGGCAGATGGAAGAACCGTTGTGAGCTATTGTTTGTGATACCTCCTCCTTCTCCTGTGAAGGTGCAAATCTCTTCAATTCAGACGTGTATTAAGAATCTACCAGGAGCCTGGGCCTGAGCCCAAAGATGAGTCAATCAATCCCCAACCTCTCTCCTCTCCTCCCTGTTCCACCCTTCTTCTTGCTTCCCCCGTCCCACCTTCCTTTCTTTTTCTCTTCCTGTCCTGTAGATTTCAAATTCGATTGGGAACCATGGTTGGGTGGGAAGTACTGCCATGTGGGTTCGGTGCTGCTTCTGGCTGCTGTTTTACCGTCCTCTCCTCTGTCAGGCACATAGAGATGAGGTCAGGGGCAGGCCTAGGTTCAAAGCTAAGCAAGGTAAGAAACCCTGTCTATTTCCCATGTCCTCCGGCTTCTGTCTCTCATCAAGCTCCTTATGACCCTAGAGAGTGTGTGTGTTAGTGGGTCGGGAAGAGCATCCTCCTGAGGTCCTGCTGCAGTCACAGGCTTCTGACTTCTGCTCTGGCTGTACTTCTACCTGCCCTGGGGTGACGCTGGGATTCCTCGGATAGGATTCAGACCAGCGTTAGTCAAGAGAAGCCTACCTGCCTCCCACTCCGGGATTAATAAAATGCACATTAGTGAGAGGAAGGATGATCAGAGGTGACACCGGCATGCCCCTGCGTGGGACGCAGCTTCAGGGCTACAATATACATAGATTTCTCCTTTCCCAGAACTGACAAGCAGCTAGCTCCACTTGTTTCCCTACCGCCCACAGGAAGCTCGGAGGCAGAAATACAGCCTATAATCTCCTTTCTGTCACTGGCAGTGATTCCTCTGAGCATAAGGAGGGCAGCTCACATGTCACAAAGCTCCGAGGAAGATGAAAGACAGAAAGAGGGCGGAAGGGAGAAAGAGGCTGCAGATGTGTGGTTGCCATCCGTCCTAACTCAGCCACCTCAGCCCTCAGCCTGCTCCTTTCTCACCAGGGCCAACACCCCCACCATCCTTTTCTTCACCATTCAAAGTCCTCCTCCTTTCACAGGCAGCCTGGGTCAATACTGCCTGATCCTGGGCTGAAGCTGGACAGACAGCCTGAAGGACAGGGCTGAGTCATGGAGGCAGACTTGAAGGACACCCAGAGAACTGAGCCCTGTGGGACCTGATATGAAAATTCAGAAGTTTGGGAGGCAAGAAAGGACCAGAGCTTTGATTTGAAGATAAAGCCCTTTCCGTCCTTACTACTGCCCAAAACACTGGAGTAAAGCTTGCAGCTTCTTAGTTCTACCAGACCACGCCTTACTGCCCAAGTTCATTTCTGCCAGGGAGGGCAGCTCCCCAGAGAATGCCTTTACCTATTTTGCCAACTTGTGCTTGAACAATTTTTGCAGAGAGCAGGACAGCGGCTGGAATCTCTGGTCAGGGATCCAAAGAGAAGGCCTATGCCTTCCACTTGGGGACGTTCCTCCACCCTCGTATCTGTCCTAGTACTAAATGCCTTGAGAGAGACTGCACTCAATCTGGAACCCAGCTGATGGCCACTGCTTCAGTAAGTATGGCTGGGACAATGTAGTTTGCTTACCATGTCCCTCCTGCAATTGCCCAACGGTGGACATCCTTCCTTCCGTGTCCAAGTGTGCAAGCTAAGGAAGTATGGCTGCTAGTTCCGGGCCACCCACAGATGTGTTCTGTGATGTCGGGCGAAGTCTTTCCCTAGTCTGAAAGTAGTTTCACCATCATTCCTATTGTTGGCCTCTCCGCCTTCTACAGACAAGAAGCTGATCATCCGTTGAGCCAAACTGTCACCCTAAGGAAGGCCTAGAAAGCAACAAGAGCAAGGACGCCGGCCTCCAGGGACCTGATTGTAATGTTGAGGAGCAGAGGCGCTCCTTGGGAGTCTGTGAGCCATCTTCAGCCTTGTTTCACCATGTCTCTTCTGTGCAAACCCCAGAAGCTTTCCAAGGCCAAGAAGACGCAAGTCTAGATTTCCTAAGCTTTCATTCTTGTCCTCATTATCAGCTTGGTCCTTGCCTTCTGATCTAATCCCTGGTACTTCTGAACTTGAACCTTTGTCCCAGCTGAGAGAGGCTGCCCCTGTTCAACACCCAATATCTAGTTCACATTGGCCTGCGCATCCCATTCCCTTCTAGAGAGCCCAGCACTTCTTTCTTTCTGCCTCCAGTTCCTACCAAACCCTAAGGTTATCTCCAGTCTTACCCCTCCACAGCTGAAGAGCTGCCCCTAGACCCCTGTCTATGATGGGTCCTTAGCCTTTCTGTATTTTCTGAACTTCAGCTCTTTAAGTGAAACAAAATCTCCTTGGTGGCATCATCAACCTGGGTCTTTATTTCTTGTACTCCTCCATGCATGCCTAGGTTAGTACTGAGCCTGCGTAGGTCATGTAAACTATTGTTCTTGTCACGCGGAGAGAAGACATTACTAGAGAATATTAACTCAGATCAATGCCGAGTCAGTTCAGTCAAGAGTTTGCCTACTTAGTTATCAGTATTAATTGCCAAAGGCATGCAATTCTCTATACTTCACTGTGTCCCTGAATCGAGGGCTTTTGACTAAAGATGGGCTCACATGCTTCCTGCGCTCCCCGCGTGTGAGAAAACTAGCATAGAGAAGTGGTGCTGGTCAAACATGGGCTCCGTGTCAGGCCTCACTCTTCCTCCCATGTAACCTGAATACGCTGCACAGTAACAGCTTTCTCTACTCTGAGAAACAGGAACATCAGTTCCTAACTCATGGGGTATCTCTGAGTATGCTATGATAATATATCACATACACGGTGCATTTAGTGGGGAGTCAGCGTCTCTGCAGTGACGAGGAGCAGGGCTTTAATAAACAGTGGCTTGTCCTTCATAGTAGTAACAGCAATGATACACTTAGACATCGTTTAGTAAGAATCTACCCATCCTTCAAGAGTCCGCTCTTCGTGTGTGTAATCTGTTACTGTGACCTGTAGTAGTTATATTGTGGTTATATTGACCACATGGGTGATTTTAATTTTGTTATAGAAATGACATAACCTAAAACTACTGGGTTTGTGCTGCTGGGTTCTGTTGTTACCATTGCTGTTCTCTGATTTAGGCTTCTGAATCTCAATCCTTGAAATGGTTTTCCTGTACTAATTGCACATTTTCAGAGTCAACATATTTAACGGAAGTAGGAAAAGGAGCATTAAACTGCAGAAATGCATCGCTCATGAGATAGTCTAAATTTTGTGTAAATTATTCACCAATCATAACTCCTTGCATCCGACCGGGTAACTTTCTCAATTTGTCCCTGTAAGTCACTTATATGTGTGTTTTTATACTCGGTTGCTGTTTTATGCTGTAACTATTCATGTTATAAACGAGATTGAAGAAAAGTCTTAACAAATAATAACAGGAATGTACTAGAAGGGCTCTCCAACGTAAAATAGTACTTCTGTGGTGTTTTACTTGACGGCTTGTAAATTCTTGAAGTTGCCTAGGAAGTGAGGCCATATGCAGTTCATAAAGGCAGACTTTCTCCATATCTTTTGGCTCCAGCCCAGTCCTTTCTGAGTTTTGTCACACTGCCTTTCAAAAACCAAAACTGCCTTAAAAATACAAAAGAGACTCAAGCAAGCAAGCAAACAAGCACTTGCTTAGCTATCTATTACTATGGCTATAAAATTGTTTTTCATCATTGCTAGTTACCTTTTTCTTTGGTTTCAAAACTCTCAAACTTGCAATATTTGCAAATTTTTATACTACATTTTATTAATCATCTCTGTGTGTGGACATGCATACATCCTGGTGTGGAGGTCAGAAATTTTGTGTCAATTTTCTCCTATCATGTGAGTACTGGGGATCAAACTCAGATCCTCTGGTTTGTCAGTGGGCTCCCACCCAATAAGACATCTCCCTAATGCACCTCACCCTTAATCTTGAGACTTGGAATACTGCCTTCAGAATAGATACAAGAAGGCAATAAAGGATAAGCCTAGAGGTTTTGGTTTTGGTTAGTTTGTTTACTCTTGAGAGATCAGTAACAATGTTTATACATAGAAATGTGTGAAAACAGAGGGGTATATTGGTCAGTAATACCAGAGTATAGGCAAGGCTTTGGTTTGGATCTCCAGCATCACACACAGAAATTTAAACTAAAGGGCTGGAGAGATGGCTCAGAGGTTAAGAGCATTGCCTGCTCTTCCAAAGGTCCTCAGTTCAATTCCCAGCAACCACATGGTGGCTCACAACCATCTGTAATGAGATCTGGTGCCCTCTTCTGGCCAGCAGGTATACACACAGACAGAATATTGTATACATAATAAATAAATAAATAAATAAATAAATAAATAAATAAATAAATAAATAAATAAATAAATGTTTTTTAAAAATCTAAACTAAAGTATTAATATACATGAAAAATGGATGTAAGAGATTTAAAACCATTTTTTTAATTTTTTTAAAAAAGATTGAGCTCACCAAAGTTTTCTTTCAGGCTACCCTTCCCCACCTAGGGTGAATCATTCCCTCCCCTCTGCTCTCCCAATAACTGGGATCATACTTCTAGGATAAAAGTCCGAAGTTCTTAGCCACGCACTACAGGCTGTCTCATTGAATTATTACCGTATGTTCCTACTTGTGTCCTTCAGTGAAGCATTCAGCATCCGGAGAACAAGGACTTAGGATTTCCCACATTGCATCTCTAGCCTTATGTCCCACTTGGTGTGTGTTTATGAAATTAGGAAGTGGACAAACGAATAGGAATGCCAAGAGCAGTCAAGAGATCTGGCCAGAGTTTGGCCAGACAGAGAAATGAGCTGTGGGAAGGACTTGTGACAGGGAACCTATCATGGAAAGGAAAGTATCCTTTTCAGCAGACAAGACCATCCTCTCCAAACCTAGCTTTAAAGATACCCTTAAATTTGCCCCACAAGGTTTTATTTCTTGGGGGAAAACGTGGACTATTAGCAGAAGACCTCAACACTGAAAATCTCCAAAGCCCTGTCTGTGTCCAGCTCCCTTCTCCCCAGTCTCCCTACCAAAGTCTTTTCCCAGTAGTCAGACCTTCAGCCTTGAACCTTGCTTCCTCACCCCTTAGGTTGATGGACGACTCTGCTTAGGTACTGAAGCAGTCTTCTCCATAAGCAGGGAAAGGTAAGCACATCTTGACAGCATTAAGCTGTCCTTGTTCTGACCCAGCTGGCGTCAGCTATGCCTTTCCTCTACCTCTCCACTGCTATAGTTTAGCTGGCAGGACCCTCCTGGTCCAGTTCTGCTCCTGCCCTGTACACACCCTGCTCGACACTGCAAGGATGGCTCTAGCCCTAGCATCTCCTGTGAGCAGGTCTTTACCTCGTATCGCACCAGCTTGGGATGGTCTGAGGATAAGAGGTCTGTATTCCTAGCATCCACTGGACTAGCTAATCCTCAGAAGAATCTCAACCTCACGTATCTCGTGAGATCTCAATATGTATTTTGTGTATATCTGGTATTTAACAAATATCTGTTGATAAAAACATATATAAATATGTATGTTCAACAGAGGACTTCCATATTAACATACTACATTGCTGAGCTCCTTCACAAGGAAGGACATTATCAATTTAGTTGTTAATTCTCGTACCACCCTGTGAAATGGACGATACCAGTCCCATGTTAAAAGGGAAGCTGAGGTTGGGGAAATCAAGTGACTTTCCCAAAGTCACAAGGCTAGGTCAGGGGAGAAATGAAAGAGCAGGGCCCAAAGGTTACGGTGTAGCCTGTTAACGTAGCTCCTCAGTGCCCGTGCCTCTACCCACCTGCCCATCTGCCCCTCTGCCCACCTCTGCCTACCTGCCCCCTGCCCACCTGTCCCTCTGTCTGCCTGCCCCTCTGCCCACCTGTCCACCTGACTACCTGTCCCTCTGCCCACCTATCCTTCTGCGCACCTGTCCCTCTATTCACCTGTCTGCCTGCCCCTCTGCCCACCTGTCCACCTGACTACTTGTCCCTCTGCCCACCTGCCCACCTGTCCACCTAGCCAGGGGTCAGGTGTCGAGAAGCAGAGTTGCTTTTCTACCTCACTTGGAAAATAAGCAAGAATAATTTTTCTTATCATTTGGTGAGTCAGTGACATATTGCTTGACAAAGGATGTAGGAAAAGCTTCTCCTGGGACTAGTTTTGGGACCAAGCTCTGATACTATTGCTTTATTGAGAAGGAATGCCAGGAACTGATCTCTGGATGGCCTTTACATGAAGTAATTTATGCAAAAAAAAGAAATACATATTTTTAGAGAAACACACATTGATCTCCACATAGTCACAATGACAACGGTAAGGACAATGTGCGTATGCACAGACACACACACACACACACACACACACACACAATTTCTCTCTCCTCCCTCCCTCTCTCTCTACCTGCCCCCCCCCAACACACAAATGCACAGATTCTGGTTCATGCTCATGGTCATAGCCACACACAATAAAAAGTCAAACACTTCAAGTCAGGGGATCTGCACCCCCCCCACACACACTTGCTACACGGTGCGTGGTCCTGACTTTCCCCTTCTATGTCCTCTGGGGAAAACTGCAATTTTCCCATACAGGAAAATCTCAGTCGTTAAGGAACGCACCAGAAGCATGTCATCGAAGAGATTCATCTCTCAGGGCTCTGCCTGAGTCAGGGCCCTGCTCCCTCCTGTGTGATCACACTTCACAGGAGACGGTGCCAACCAGATGACCTGCTGCCCAAGGCACAGCTCCACTCAGGGAGATTTATACCCTGCGCCTCACTCAGGCCTCCACCATAACCTTCTCTGAGGCGAGCAGAGGAAGGATAAAAAATAAAGGGAAATGAATGTCCATAACTCCCCTTCGGATGCCACTCAGCAGCAGAGGGGATGGAGAAGGGGTACACTTAAGACGCCTTCTTCCCCAAGCTGCTCGCAAAGGGCTGAACTGGCAAGGTCCTGAGAACCAGGAACTCTCTTCCCAACATGGAGAATTTTGACATAGGCTCAAGGAGAGCCCAGGATGCCTGTTCTTACAGAATGAACACATGAAAACTCACAGAGGCCAGAAACTGCACAGGGATTAGCAGGTGTTGTACCACACTGCTTTGGGCCTCAGTTTCTCCTTATGTCAATAAGGTTAGAACTGACGATCACTTCCAGCACGGTCTGTATCGGAGCCGCCTTGCTCTGCCTTGATGTCACATTTGTAAGACTCTTCATACTTCTGAATCTGCTAGACTGTTTATGTATCCTAAAGCATGTCCAGTCATGTCCGCTGGCTTTCTGTGTAAGTTGCACAATAGCTGGAAGGCTATAGTGCTGAAATCAACACCTCCAGTAAACAGACAGAGAAGTCAAGACTGAGATTATGTGTCTTGGTTTCTGTCACAGAGAGAATCAGCATTGATTCAACTTCCATCGACTCACCCTTATTTAAAACTGTAATAACACAAATCTGTGAAAGCCCTAGAGTTTGAACTAATACGCCCCCTCCCCTTTCTTTTTCTCGAGACAGTGTTTTCGGTGCAGCCCTGGCTGTCCTGGAACTCATTCTATAGACCAAGCTGGCCTCAAACTCTCAGAGATATGCCTGTCTCTGCCTCCCAAGTGCTGGGATTAAAAGCGTGCACCAGCACCGCCTGGCCATTTTTTTTAATTGTTGAATTATGTTGGTTGAATAACGATTGACTTGTGTGTGGCTTAGGATAGAGACCTGGGGGACCTGGGAAAGAAGGCCCTTCCTTTAGGAAAAAGTCGATCTCCCCTTTGGCTATTGGAGGGGGGCAGGATGAAAGAAAGGGGGAACTAAACTAAGATTCACTCACTCAACAGGTGTTAGTTGAGCATCTGCTTTGTGTGAGGAACTGCTCCGGATCATGACCAGAAGTGATAAAAAGCCGGGCATTTACGAGGCTTGCACTTGGCTGGGAGAGAGGTGGGAGCAGAGATGACAATCACAAGACAACAGATGAGCTTTATAAATAAAATACCGTGTCAGGTGACAACAGTGGCAGGAAGGTAAAGGACAGAGAGTAAAGTATCAGGAGTCAACAGCTCTTCATGGAGATGACATGGGAGTGGGAGGCAGACAAGCGATGGGCTGGACGTGGTGATTTCAAAGAGAAATGTTCCTCACAGTCAGGCATTGGAATTCTTGGTCTTTGGTTGACGGTGTTTTGGGGGGAAGATTTAGGTGCTGCAGCCTTGCTGGAGGAAGTGCATCACTGGGGTAGGCTTTGAGATGAAAGGCCAAGCTCCTCTACTTCCAGTTTTTCTTTTTCTGTTTCATCCGTGTGGTTAAAGACATAAGCTCTTAGCTTCCTGTTCCTGTTGCCATGCCTTCCATCTGTAATGGACTCTCATCCCTCTGGAAGTGTGAGCACAAATAAACTCTTCTACAAATTACCTTGGTCATAGTGTTTTATCATGGCAACAGAAAAGTATCAAATACAGCTAATCAATATGATGAAAGTGCATTATCTGCATGTATGAAAATGGCATGATGAAACCTTGTCTGTTGTTTTTTCAGAACTGGGACTGAATCCAGAGCCCCACATATGCTAAGGCAAACCACTGGCCACTGGACCATATCCTCAGCTGTCTTTTTGCTTCTTTTACTTATTTTATTCATTTATTTATTGGTTTTGTGAGATAGGTTTCTCTGTGTAACAGTCCTAGCTGTCCTGGAACTTGCTTTGTAGACTGGCTGGCCTCAAACTCACAAAGATCCACCTGCCTCCAACTCTAAGTGCTGGGATCAAAGGCTTGCACCACCGCACCCAACTTTTTTGCTTCTTTTAAATGTTGAGGGCTAGCCTAGAGTGGTGGTGCACGCCTTTAAATCTCAGCACTTGGGAGGCAGAGGCAGGAGGATCTCTTGAGTTTGAGGCCAGCCTTGTTTATAGAGTTTGTTGCAGGAGATTCAGGGCTACACAGTAAGAGCATGTCTCAAGAAAAAAGGAGAAAGAGAGGATGTGTGTGTGTGTGTGTGTGTGTGTGTGTGTGTGTGTGTGTGTGTGTGTGTGTAGGTAGATAGACAGACAGACAGCCCTGGTTTTACTAAGTTGCCTAGGCTGACTTTGAACAAGCCCAGGCACCAGGCGGGCCCTGGAATTGTAATTCCCATACTTCAGCCCCCCCCCCCATAGGAACTGAGATTATAGTTCTGTCCCAGTGACCCAGACTGGCTAAGATCCTTATTTTGTATAACTATATACTAGTAAGGTCTGGGGAAGTAGAATGCTTGCTTAGGATGTGTAAGGCCCTAACTTTGATCACCAGCACCTCCAAAAAACAAATATTAACAAATGCTAGTTTTTGAAAAGGCAAAATAAAAGGCAAAAAAAATTAAGTTCCTCCAGTAACTTTAAAATCATAAAATAGGCCAGAGTCTGAGAGCCCAAGGGATATAAAACTCAACTGAAAGGATACAAGAAGGTGTCTATAGGAAACAGGCCCTGTGGCAAGGTGTCTGAAGAGGAAACAACCTACAAGGGGAACCTCCCCTGCTGGGATAAGGAGGGGAAGTCCCTAATGCTCTTGGTGCAGAGTTGAACACACTCCCTCCCTATCCGCATCTGCTGTCTCTCTGGCATCTCCTCAGGTCGTGGGCTAAGTGCAGGTAAGTGAGGTGCTCATCTCAGGCACAACATTCAAGAGGAGAAATCAAGGCTGGAGGAACCCAGTAAGGCCAGCACAGTGGCCACACCTTGTCTACTCTCACTGAAGCTAAAGGAAAAACCTGTAGCACTGTCCCTATTTCATGCACACATGTATCAAAATACTATATTGTGCCCTATGGACATGTACACTCATATGTCAACAGAATTATTTTAATTTATTATAGTTTGCTCACCATGCATTTGTGTCGTTAATTTTCCTTTTTCTCTTTCTATTTTTAATTTTAAAACAATTGTAGTAAATATTATTTTGCTTGATGACTGAGTTTTAGGGGTCTTCTTAAACTTTGTGTCTTAGTCTAGACAGACCTCTCCCCATGACTTCATTCAATATGAACACATGCAAAAGCTTTGGGAGGAAGAAGAGGGTCCACAGCCACAAATGGGAAGGCAACACTGGTAGAGGGAATCCTGCTAGCAAGACAGAGGATACCATCCTAGGAGAGGACCTCAGGACATGACCTGGAGGGTCTAGACATCCTTTCCTCTCTGGAAACCTTGGGAAGTCGAACTTTCTGCAGTGTGGCAGAAATCTCATGTTGATCTGCTGGAGTGTTCAGTAGGAAGGGGACCACTCACTCTAGATGGCTTGGGGAATGTAAGGGAGAGGGGAGACAGCTGGTGCTTCCTAATGTCCTGCATTCAGCACCCACCGAGGAGCAAGCAGAGAGGGTGTTCTGCACCCTTAGAGGTTAGAGAACAGGAGGGAAATTTAGAATGAAAGGAACGTTCCTCAAAAAGATGATTATGGTATGTACTCACTCATTAGTGGACCCTAGCCATAAACAAAGAACATTAAGCTTATAGCTCACAAGCCTAGAGAAGCAAAATAGCAAGGTGAACCCAAAGAAAAACATATATAGATCCTCCTGGAAATTGGAAGCAAACAAGATCGCCGGGCAAAAGGTGGAGGCACGGGAATGGGAATGGGGTGTAGGTAGGGGTGGGGGGG
>PVIU01008725.1:0-81163 GCA_004026605.1 Ondatra zibethicus | reverse complement strand
CACACACACACACACACACACACACACACACACACACACACACACACACACACACACACACTGGCAGCACTGCTATAGGTCTCAGCCATTAGCTTATACAATCTCTCCATTGCTAAGATGGAAATGCAAGGCCTCGGGGCAGCTTGGAGTTCTTGCTGGTAAATGGCTGTGATGTGACCTTTGAACTCTGCCTAACCCCATACCACTATTACTCCAACACTATCAGTGGGCTCTCTTTGGGCCCCCTGAATGGAAGCACTGAGGGAAGAGGGGAGAACTTCTTAGAAGGGGGTACAGAGAGAGCAGGTTTACAATCCGCTGCTCTGTCAGCCCAGTCTGGCCCCTCCAGGCCTCCCTATGTCTGCTTCTAACCTGCTGCCTCCTCAGCTGGTCCCGGGATGCTACTCTCAGCCTCCACCAGGGATCTCCCCACCTGGAAGGCATCCCTTTTAGGCCTCCCACCTTAGGCCTTGAAGTAGCTAGGTGTGGAACGGACAGTTCAGGTCCAAAATCCAGCTCTGCTTCATCTAGCTGAGTAGCCTTGAACATATCTAGGCCGTACTTAGCTCCTCGTCTGAACAGGATGGAGACTTGGCTTCCTGGGAGGAGTAAATGAGACTGTAGCTCAAGGACTCACCAGGCAGCTAAGAGGTATTTGACACTGTTAGCTGTCTTCTTATCTTGGCTGGCCGCTTCAGCCCCACACCCAGAAAGTCCTGTTCAGTTCCTCCCAGTGTTCCTTTGAGGTGAGACTGGGACCAAAATTGGCAAGGTCCTACTGACTCTAGGGAAAAAGAAAGAAGCTCCGTCCCCCAGGGGAAAAAAGAAGTTCTAATCCCTGAAACTCAACAGGAGGCACGCAATGGGAAGCCATGCCAGGGAAGGGAGGGAGGCTGGAGTGAAGGCAGGGGGTGGGGGTGGGAGGGTGGTGGCAGGTGGCTTTGGGCCTATGGGAAGTCAAAACAGCTTGGAGAGGGGCTGGGCAGCATGAGGCCAATAGGCCAGTCAAGGCAGTGCCAGGAAGCTGAGAGACAAAGGAGGCCTTTGGGCCACAGACTGCCTGGATTCTCCATGGCAACTCACTGTGAGCTGATCCTTTGGGTGCAGGTCCTCTGTCTCATAAGGACCCACCCAGACCCCAGCATTGAATTCAGTTCAGCCCCATTTGTCCCCGTTTGGATACAGATTCCTGACTTTCTCAAATCCCTCCCCTGCCCCATTCTGTGGAGCCTGACAAAGAGCTCTCTGCCATCATCCTCTGCCTCCACAAACCAAACCTGACCTTAACCCAACAGGTTCTGCTTTGATGGTATTTTCTGGAACCCACACATCCTTCATGAACCATCTGAAGCTTGAGCTTCACCAGCTTTGCATTAGGAGGACTTCTCGTCTACTCCAGAAGCCACCAGTTTAATTGTCACCGAGATTTGAATTTGGACCCCAGGCTCTAGAGGCACTTAGCTAAAGCATAGTCATTGGCTGGATCACCTGAAGCCCCTTGCAACGCACTGGAGAGATGCCAGATAGGGTTGGCGAGTTGTGGGGTTAGGACTGGCCGTCAGTTTCAAACTTGGATTCAAACCAGGTCTGTGGCCTGGATTAAAGTTGAGTTTGTAGCTGGAACTGGTGTTTGGCTTATGACCAGGCTCAAGGCTCTATGAAAGAGTTTGTAAATTTCTACTGGTTGCTAGCAACAGAATTCAACTCTGGCAAACTCAGGCAGATATAAGGATGCATTTTCAAAACATGGAGTTGGTTTCCCAAAGTAATTGATGCAGGACTCAACTACAGCCCTTCAAACTTCGGGCATTTCCTTTGGAGCTGCAAATCCAAGGAGAAGAATCTGTCTAGGATCAGTCAAGTCAAGAACAGGGCCACAACCTGGCAGAATTTATTAAAATGTAAAAGATTAGTACCAGGGATATAACTCAGTTGCTAGAACACTCACCAGGCAAGCTGGAGGCCTTGAGTTTAGTTTCTAGCACAGCAGGGAAAAAAAGATACACATTATCCAACCTGAGTGGTAGAATTCCTCCTCTGTGATATCATCCCACAGAAAAGAAAATCCCCAATCACACCTAAAAACATTTAAGTACAAAACTGTCTTCTGAAGTATTGTCTTAGTATTCACAGTGCTTAAAAAGCACTAACATGCATTCATGTGTGGAAGGGCACTGAAAGTGTTCTTTCTTTTTTGTTTTTGTTTTGTTTTGTGTTTAAGACAGGATTTTTCTGTGTAACAGTCTTGGCTGTCCTGGAATTCTTGTTATAGAACAGGCTGACCTCGAACTCATTGAGATCCACCTGCTTCTGCTTTCCAAGTGCTGGGATTAAAGATGTTCTCCACCACTGCCCGGCCTAAGCACTGAAAGTCTTAATTGTCTCTCAGTAGTTAGTGTCTGGCTAGATTAGGACATGTCCACATCAGGAAAGACTGGGAAACCATTGAAGGCTAATAATTACTAATAGTACTCGATTTCTAGAGGTTGTTATTGAATGAGACTAGCAAAGGGATTGGTTGTAAGAATGCTCTACAGATATGAAAAGTCTCAGGTGCTCAAGTTCCTCATAAAAGTGGTGTGGTATTTACATGTAACTGACACATGTCATCCTATAAACATTACTTGCAATACCCAATACACTATAATCACCATGTAAATGAGTGTTATACTGGATTGTTAAAGAAACAATGACAAGAAAAAAATAAAAAATATGTTTGGCATAGAAACAGTTTTCCCCAAATATTCTGATGAGGGACTAGAAAGAATGCTCAATGGTTAAGAGCACTCATTGCCCTTACAGAAGACCCGGGTTCAGTTCCCAGTATTCCCATGATGGCTCACAGTCACCTGTAACTCCAAATGTTATGATGTGTAGTTTAATTGAATCTGAATATGTGAAACCCTAAGATATGAGAGGTGACTCTACAAACTGATTTTGTTTGTTTGTTTGTTTGTTTTGTGTTTTGGTTTTTTGAGACAGGGTTTCTCTGTAGCTTTGGAACTAGTCCTGGAACTAGATCTCCTAGACCAGGCTGGCCTTGAACTCAGAGATCCACCTGCCTCTGCCTCCCGAGTGCTGGGATTAAAGGCGTGTGCCACCACTGCCCAGCCTAGAAACTGGTTTTAATTTTAAAAATGACAAATAGAGGCCCACACACGTATTGCACATATATACAAACAACATAATTATGTAACTAGGAAGGTAAATATGAAATGATGAATATTTGGTTATTATCAAAGGTTGTAGGGAGTTCTAATGTATCCAAAAGGGGAAGCAAGTAAAAATTGAAACAAAAGCATACAATTTTTAAAACTATGAACTTAGAATATTTTTTATAAATATGTTTAAAATTATATAGAAATTTGTGTGTAACTCTAAAGACCTCATTGAGGGTAGAATTACTCCTCACACTAGGTATTCCTTAATTCAGTCAACTGACACCTAAAATTAACCATCATAGGAATCAAATAGCTAATTCTTTGGGGAGGTAGAATAATAATGTTCAAAAATCATACAAACCAAGCTAAGTATGGTGCTTCACACCTTTAATTCCAGTAGTGAGAAGCAGAAGCAGGAGGATCTCTGTGAGTTCGCTGCCAGGCTGGTCTACATGGTGAGATCCAGGAAAACCAGGGTGATGTAGAAGGACCCTATCTCAAGAAAACAAAGCAAAGCAAATAAAAACTATATACAACATACTATTGTAATGCATCAATCTTCCTGTTATCTACCTTTTTTCATTCAATATATTTTTTTCATGTTTATCCCTTGTGATACAGGTAGATTTAGATTGTGTATCTCAGCTGTGCCATAGTAATTACTCTACCAATACATTTATTAATTCCTCTTTTGGTAAGCTTTTAGATTCACTCTAACGTTTTGCTATTAGCAACAGTACTGCAGTGGGTGTAATAACACACATTTCAATTCTGTATAAATATACCTGTAAGTTAATTCCTGGAAATATATTTGTTGTTCAAAAGAACATATGTTAGTAATTAGATAGCTTTTTCTCAGCTTTCTCTTTCTGAGTCTAGGCATTTTATGAAGAAGTGGATTTGGCTTATGGTTATGGAGGCTAAGAAGTCCAAAGGCATGGAAGAGGCATGTGATCCATATCTGGTAGGGATCTTCTTAGCATCACAGCATGGCAGAAGGCATAACACAGAGAGAGGCAACAGGCATGCTGCCTTGGATCTCTCTTCCTTTATTATAAATCCACGAATGCCACCATGGGACCCCAACTCTGTTGACCTCATATAACCCAATTACTCCTCTAAGGATCTCCAAATATTAACATATGTGTTTGAAGATTAAATTTCTAAAATGTGAACCTTGAGGGGGACACAATCCAGCTCCTTTGAAGATATTGCAAACTTGCCTGCTGCAAAGGCTCTCCTCCTTCCACCAGCTCTGTCAAAGGGGCCTTGGGCTTCCAAGCTTTCAGCGACATGCTATGTCACTTGTCACTGATCTGTCTTATTAGTGAGGCTGCTATTATCTGTGAGCTTAAGAATCTTCTCATGTGTTTAAGTGCCATCTATCATTTCTTTCCAATACAATCCATGCCAGCATCCTTTGATCATTTTACAATTGATGTTAGTTTGTATTGATTTATAGAGCTCTTTGTATGATTGGGAAATTGACCTTCCATTTGTACAATTAGGGACAAATAATTTCTGCAGGTTGTCATCTGCTTAGAATTTTTTACTTTTTTTTTTGCTTATTTCTCGCCTGCCAGTTGATCCTACTTTCTATGATTAAACCTTTTTGGGTTTTGTTTCTGTATATTTTGCCAAGCTTACAAAAGTCTGTATACTTCTGGATTATGAGAAACACCCACCTAAAGTGTATTTTAAGTGTTGTTATGATTTCCTATTTACATTTAAAGGAAACACTGAGCAGATGATACTTTTGTGGTACCAATATAACTAGTAGTTGGTGCTCTGAATATGCAAAGAGGTCTTAGACATCCAGAAGAACAACAACAACAAAAAAAAAACTGACACCAAGAGAGAAATGAATAAAAGATGAGAACACACAATTGAGAAAAGTATCTAACAGGTCAACACATCCAAGAAGACGTCTGAGGCAGTCAGTGTCCCATGCTCTCCAGACAGGCAGCAAGTAAGTCCTAGGGGACAGGAGTGAAGAAAGTGATGTGGACGAATGCGGTTGGCAATGCAAATTGTTACAACCACTTTGAGAAGGAAATTGGCAATATCTATTCAACTCTGTGTTCTGCCCCTCATCCACATCAGCATGTCCTGAAAGTTACTATCTCATGTAATCCTCTCCCCTAGAGTATAGGCTAGACCCAGCCCTTACTTCCAATTAGTAGATTCTGACACAAGTGTTAGGGTGTCACCTCCAATAGTTGAGTTGTAAGAGATGGCGAAATAAGTTCTTCAGAATGAGGAAAACTGAGATATGGTTAGAAAGTTGGATTTACATAAAGAAAAGGAGAACATTTGAGAAGATGAAGGTAATATAAAATAGCTATCTATTTTTGTTTACTCTTCTTACTCATAACTAATATAAGAAACAACAGTTCATTCAAAAATGGTAATAACAATGTTGAATGCTCTAGAACTAGATGATAGGAATATCCTAAGGCACAGGAGGAAGGAAGTGAAAGTATTCTCTTCCAAGGTGCCTACACTCTTCATGTAGTACTGTGCTTTTATTTGAAAGTTAGTAGTAAGTAAATGTTTGTTGCAAGCTAAACTCTGAAGAAAGTAAAATAAGTATAACTGATATGCTAAGAGAGGAGAGAAAATGAAATCATACAAAGTACTTAATTAAATCAGAGAAGACAAGCAAAGAGTGGGACTCCAAAGCAAAAGAAAACTGTCCCAATGGAATAAAGGACAAAAATCTAGTGGCACAGAACTCACTTGTAATCCTAGCACTCAGGGAGCTAATGAGGCAGGAGGATGATAAGTTCAAAGCCAGACTGGGCTTTACAAAAACAAAACACTTTCCCCTCAGAGAAAGCAAGTACCAATAGCAATTAATAAATAGTCACAAATATGGTGATATCAATGTAACTACAGTATATCAATAATCATTTGAATAGAGTCTAAATGCACCAATTAATAGATTAATAGAGACTATTAGAATGGACTGAATACAAGACCCATGCATAGCTGAGGATGTAGCCCTGTGATAGAAAGAATACCTGCCTAGCATATGCAAAGCCCTAATTTGATCTTCAGCCTTGCAAAACAAACAAACCAACCAACTAGGGAAAAACAATAACATGACCCAACAATATAGTGCCATAATGATTTCTGTTTTAAAGATAAACACACAGATTAAAAGTAGATAGATGAAGGAGTTGGCGAGATGACTCAGCGGTGGTCAAAAGCATGTGCTGCTCTCCAGAGGACTGGAATTCAATGCCCAGCACCAGTGTCAGAGGGCTCACAACTGCCTGTTACTCTAGCTTCAGGGAACCCAACTGCTCTGGCCTCCTTGGGCACATACACTCCTGTGAACATACCTATACACAGACACACACACATACATATAATTAAAAATAATAAAAATAAATATTTTTAAAAGTAAATAGATGGAGAAAGAGAGAACCATGCTAATCCCTATCAAAAGGCAGCCAGAATAGCTTTGTTAATTTAAGGCATAGCAAATTTCAGAACAAAAAAATTATTGGGGATAAATTGGGAATTAATGATAAAAAAGATCCAGTCTTCTGGAAGATAAAAACTCCTTTATATATATTTGCCTAACAACACAGTATCAAAATACATGAGGCAAAAAATTATAGGACAAAGAGGAGAAATAGATGAATCCACTATTATAGTTTATGCCTTTCTATCAACAATTGACAGATCTAGCCAGAAAATCAGTAAGAATATAGTTGAACTAAATAGCACCATCAATCAACTGTATCTAATTGACATTTATAGACTATTCCATCCAACAAAACAGAATACACATTCTTTCCAAGCTCATGTGGAACATTCACCAAGATAGACCACATCTTGGGCCATAAAACATGCCGTAACAAATTTAAAAGAATAGACATCATACAAAGTATGCTCTCAGACCACAGTGAAATTAAATTAGCAATCAATAACAGAACGATAGCTGGAAAATCCCCAAATATTTGGAGATTAAACAATAAACTTCTAAATAACATATGGGTCAAAGAAGAAGTCTCAACACAAAAAAGACTAGGGTTGGGGGATCGCTCAATGGCAGAGCATTTTCCCAGCAGGCATGGGTTCAGTCCTCAGCACTGCAAAAGATATTTTAAGAAAAGTGAAAATGAAAGAGTACAATTTACCAAAATACATAGGTTGCAGCAAAAACAGAGCTTCGAGGGAAATTTGTAGCATTGAATATACACATTAGAAAGTAAGAAACATCTAAAACCTAGGTCTGTATTGTTGGAAAAAACAAATTAAATCCAAGGTAAGCAGAAGAAAATATATAATAAAAAGTAGAACATAAAGCAATGAAATTGAATGTAGATAAACAGCAAAGAAAATAAGTCCAAACCTGAGTTTTTGGAAATATCCTCAAGACTACTAAGCCTCTCAATAAGAGAATAAACAGAATCATATGTAACAGGAATGAAAGGAGCGGTATCATTATTGATCTCATGGACAGTAGAGGATAATGATGGAAAACTGTGAACAGTTGTGGCTACAGATTGATACAGGAAAGGGGCAGATTCTGTGGCTTGCTTTTTATTAAATGGTACATAGAAAAAAATGACGAGATGTCACTCCAGAGAATAAGTTATAAAAAGAGACTGTATCTACTACCTTAGCTCTCTCTCTCTCTTCCTCTCTCTCTCTCTCTTCCTCTCTCTCTCTCACACACACACCACCACCACCACCACCACCCACCCACCCACCCACCCACCACACCAGCTGCCATGCTGTGAAGAGACCAAGAAGCCTGTGAACAGAGCCACATGACAAGAATAACAACCTGCCAGTCAACACAGAGGTTGACCTAGGCTTTCTGAGGCCTGACAACATCTGTGTTGTCATGTGGAACCCCACCCAACTGAACCTTCAAGGAGACGGCAGCCACAGATGAGAGGGCGCTTGAGCTCATCCTTATCCACTCAAGCGCGATGCACTGTGAGTAAACCACGTCTGGATTCTCTCTAGTCACAGAAACTGTGCCATAATTAATGTTTGCCATGTTGTGTTATGTGTTTGAGACAATTTGTTAGTCATCAGTAAATAACTGCTACATTTCTTTTTTAGTTTGGTTTTGGTTTTTTGTTTGTTTTGAGGCAGGGTGTCTCTAAGTAGCCCTGGCTAGCTGGGAGCTCATAAGGGCCCACCTGCCTCTGTCTCCAGAGAGCTGGAATTAAAGGCCTTCACCACCACACCCGGATGACTACTGCATGCCTTTTCACCAAGAAATCCCACTTAAATGTGTGTACACAGAGCAGAGCAATTTTTCAAATCCCTTTCCCCATCAGAGCACAGGTTAAAAATGTTGACACTTGGACCAGCTCACTGGGATAAGCAGGCATCTATGAGAGGCGAGAGGCAATACTCCCCAGGGGTACCCTGCTGGGGGAAGTCAGACTTCCTGGAGGGTCAAGAGGATTAAACTTGCAAAACAACCATAGGTTGAGCAGAAAACTGCCCTGGAGAAGGACACAAGGAGCCATATACTAAGATGGTCATTGAATTCTCATAATCTCATTAGACAGAAATGATCCAACTCCATCAGTAGGGAAAGAAATACATAAATTTCATAATTCGTGCAATGGAATTCCTTACCATAGAGTATTCTAGTTATACCATGTTAAGTAATTGATAAAATAGCACTCAGTAGTTAAAATGCATGACTCAGAGCTACGTGTTTCAATATTGCCGAATTTCCAAAGATAATATTTCATGAAATTTGAAGATGACTTACCTAATTTAAAACAAAGAAGTAATAATGCATAGTGTGTACAGAAATATACATATGTAGGACCTGGAAAATAAGTAGAACAATACAAGCTCCCAAATGGTTCTCATTTAAGGAAAGACGTTAAGGGGAATCAGATAATGTCAAAGCTTCGGCTGTAATTTCCTTGTTTCAAAAGTAGAGGGTCTGAAGCTTGAAAGAAACTAAAAGTTGCTCAGTCTGTGAGACAGATGAATTCAAACATGTATTTTATACTGCTTTCCTGTTCAAAATAGAGTGTTTCTATTAAAAAATGAATCCTCTTGTGTCCAAAATGCATATACATTAGCCCTGGCCTATTAATTGCACCGGTCAGTCTTCCTATGTCCTTAATTATTTGGATGTCCGTTTGATCTGTCTGCAGCACAGGCAGTGTGGGTTAAGACGCCTGCCACAGCCATCCACTTCCTGGTGTCTTTGTATTCCTAACAGCAATGGCTCCACATATTTTGAAACTGCATTACTTGGTGCTTACATTTTGTGATCATTCTCTCTTGTCCTTTCTGAAACAGCTATTGTGTTCTCTTAGGCACTTTTTACTTTGACTTCTCTATTTGTAGATTAGTGTTGCTACTTTTAATGGAGCAAGCTTGAGCAACCTAGAAAACTCAAAGTGAACCTGAGCTACATACATAATGAGACCTTGTCTGACAAGAACTAGAACAAACCCTCCCCACCCCCACTCTCCCCCAACAAAAAAAAGAAAAAAAAAGAAGGGGAAAAAAGAGAAATGCTCCAAATTTTGTTTTGTTTGAGACAGTCTCCCTCTTTGTAACGCTGGCTGTCCTGGAAGTCTCTGTATAGACCAGGATGGCCTGGAAAAAAACAGAAATCCTCCTGCCTCTGCCTCTGGAGCGCTGGCATCAAAAGCATGAGACACCATGTAGTCTGAATTTGATTTCACATAGTTACTAGTCCGTACTACACGCTGTTTTATGTGTGAATTCACTCCCGTTTGTTGTTGCTGTTTTCTCTTTCTACATCCTTTGCTCTTGCTCACCCTCTCCTTGCTTTCCGCCCCTTGTTGGATTTTGCCCCCTTAGGTGGACACAGTATTCTTTTAATAGGAATCACCCATACTGTTTGTATTGTCCCCCTTGAGGTCTTTTGTGGCTGTTCTACCACATGTGTTTCCTGTAAGAGCAAAGCTTTGCTACTGCTGTGAACTCAGGAACTCCATATTGATTGTTCTCAACATCCATTCAATTTAAAGAGTTCAAGAAAGGCTTATCTGGGCCTTGTTTTGTTTTGATTTTCGGAGACAGGGTTTCATCTGGGTAGCCCTGGCTTTACTGTAACTCATTGTGTAGCCCAGCCTGGCCTCAAACTTAGAGAACCACCTGCCTCTGCCTCCCAAGTGCTAGGATTAAAGGTGTGCACCACCACACTTGGCTAGCTGCGACACTTTAGAATGTGATGCAGTTCACAAAATGTGAACCCGTGTTGTGTGTAATGATTTATCTCCTGGATAGATAAGTCTGGTTTTGTGACGACAGTACCAGATGTCACTGCAAACACCTTCAATTTGCCTCAAACACCAGGTTTTAAAAAATTGACGTTTCTACTGCAACCCTGAATACTGCTTTAGATTTTAATATCCCCAGACAGACCATAGCATGTAACATAGGATGTGATATAGTAATATAATTAACTATCGTCTTAGAATTCATCAGAATCTTCAGATTTCAGTTTATTAAAGAAAACTGAAGGGAAGGTGGCAAATGTTTAGCATTTGTTAGTGCGGTTACAATTCTCGCTGCGTGTGTGTGTCCCTGAAAAATCTGAGCGTTTCAAACGAAATAACATTTTGTAGCCCACGGGGATGTGCAGAGGGCAGCAGCCGCCCCCGCCACATCAAGGGGGCGGACTCGCGCTGACGTCACAATCACTTCCGCCGCCGCAGTCCCCGCCTGCCCTAGTGCTCTTTAGCGGAGGAGGAGCGGAGACCCTGAGCAGCAGCCGCGGTGGTGGCGTCCGAAGGTCCCACAGCTCTGCAGCTCCGAGCGCGCGACTGACCGGGAAGGTGAGTGCCAGGCAGCCTGCTGCAGTAGCCCGGACGGGTGGGCAAGGGTTTCCGAATGGGCACGGACAGAATCCCAATGACCCCTTTGCGGGTTCGTCTTGGGCGCGGGGTGGGGCGGAGGGGACTTAACCACAAGCTGAGGCCCGTGGCCTCTTTGGGGACCGCATCCCTTTCTGTCCAGCTCCTGCCTTGCGTTATGGCCTCAGCCCGAATGGCCTTTATGGCTGTTTGAGAGAGGGCTGGTGGTCGCGGCCCTCTGCCACTCCTACCTGTCTCTCCTTGCAATGCTCTTGGCCTCTTTGCAGAGCACTCTCTGGCCTTTTTTCCCCCATTTTGCTGCTGTTTTGTCTAATGGCACATGGCTAAAAATTTTAGGTACAAAATGTGTCCACGAAAAGAATTATTAGAACATAAACAATATTCTCAGAGAAAATCAGGGTTCCTACACGAAACGCTTTTCTTTCTTTTGACCAGCCACATTGATTTGGGTTTGCCCTTTGAGCTGATAACGTATTCCTGTCTCTTATTATGACATTGCACCCCCTCTTCTGTGTCGCACGCACGCGCGTGCGCGTACACAGGCACAGGCACACACGCGCGCGCCCGCACATACACACACACACACACACGCACGCGCACACACACACACACAAACCTCCTTTGCAGTCTGGTCCCTGTCCCTGCATCCTCCAGGTTCCAGCGAGCTCCTTCTCTGCGCATGCGCAAACAGGCTAACACACGCACATACACACACACACACACACACCCTCTTGCACACCCTCTAGTTCCTTCCTCTCCCCTCACCTACCTCCTACCTCTAGAATCTTCCCTCTCCTCCTCCTCTGACCCATGTTTGAGTACGTATTCTCTCTCTCTCTTCCCCCTCCCTTCCTGTCCCTCTCTCTCCTCTCCTCCTCCCTCCCTTTCTTCCCCCCCCTCAGAAATGGCCTCCATCTTCCCTGTCTGCTATATACACACATGTAAAGACATCTTCATCCTTCTACTGCTTGCCTTACATACATGTCCACCCAGGAAGCTGACTCACACACTCTTCTCAAATGTTCTTTTCTCCTATTCCCTGTCTGCTCCATACTGCACCTTCCTGTCTGCCATATTAACATAGGCCAGCATTCTTTGGTTGCCGGCCTTGCTAGTCCATCCGCCACATACATCTTCTGTGCTTTTTTCCTGCCCATTCTTGCCTCCCACGTTGACTCGTAGACACTTTCCTCGTTGCTATTAATGCCCTTTCACTTCCTTGCCTGTGACATGCAGGCTTCCCTCTATAGTTTCAGCTGCCAGACGTAACTGGAGCACTGACCCTCCCCTTTCTGTCATGCCTACAGCCTTCCCCTCTAAAGATGCCCCACCCATTCCTGCCACTTTCCTACCCTCAAGCACCCACCCCCTCCAGAAATCCCTGCATTGCAGGATTGCTGGCTCCCTATCCACCTGTCTCTCTCCTGACAGACGCTGGCACTTGTGCATACACAGTGCACTATATTTTCAGTTCTGTTCTAAATCGTATTTCTTCTCAATATCTGCAGTTCTCAGAAAACTACTCCCCCGCCCCGAAAACACCCAACCTCGCAGCAGGCTCTATTTTTCCCATATTTCCACAGCATGTCTACATTCTAAGCACTCAGTCACTCCCCTCCCCCCACCCCGACTCACACGCTTACACACATTCTTATTCTCCACTAAAGTCTGGCTTTCTCATGGACCCAGCCTTGTAATCATTTTGCAAACATTACAAATGTGTTCCAGGTCTACACCAGTCACTGGAATGCTACCTCAGGCCTTAGAAGACAGTGAAACTAATGTTAAAGGGCCCCCATCCCTGTACCTGCCTACTGAAGGAAAACTAGACCTCCTTGTCCTGTAGTTCTGAACTGGGAGCGAGAGCCTTTGCACCTGTGTCCCAGCTCTGTTGGAAACTCTTGAGTCAGCCATGGGTCAGGAATCTAGCAAGCCTGTTCCGCCCAAATCAGCAGGAGGGTATCAGTCCGGTGCAGACAGGGGTTGTGGAAGGAGGCATGCTTATGTCAGTTTCAGGCCACCCACGAGCCGTCACGAAAGGATTGCCAGCCCGAGAAGGACAACATCCGAAGTCCCAATGCACAGATCAGCCCCCAGTCAAACCAAGAGGAGCCGGTCACCATTTGCCAGCACGCGTCGTCGTTGGGATGACACGGAGAGCTCAGGAACCAGCCTAAATGTTGAGAATGAGGATTATTCCAGGTATCCTCCAAGAGAGTACAGGGCCTCAGGGAGCCGAAGAGGATTGGCTTATGGACACATTGACACTTTGGGGGCACGTGATAGTGAGGAGGAGGGGGCTGGGCCTGTTGACAGACTGCCAGTGCGAGGGAAAACTGGCAAGTTTAAGGATGATCCAGAGAAGGGGGCAAGGTCTTCTCGCTTCTCTAGTGTTCGCCATGATGCGAAAGAGGAGCTTGGCAAGGTAGAACGGCCCCCTGCTTCACGGTGCTCTGCTACCAGAGCTGAGTTCTTGAAGCAGAATGGCATGGCCTCTCAGATGGCCTCTGCTGAAGGCAGGGCAGCTGCAAAGGGTAGCAACAATGTGGAGAGAGAGAGGCAGAATGTACCTGCACGTCCTAGCAGGGCTCCTGTGAGTATTTGTGGTGGGGGGGAAGCCACCCCAAAGAGTGCAGAGGAACCGGTGGTGAGACCAAAAATCCGGAATGTGGCGACTCCAAACTGCATGAAACCAAAAGTATTTTTTGATACTGATGATGATGATGATGTACCACACAGTACTCCCAGGTGGAGAGATGCTGCCGATGCTGATGCTGAGGAAGCACATGCAGAGGCCCTAGCAAGAAGAGGCCGAAGTGAGGGTGCAGGCAGCTCCTCTGAGCTGAAGTATCCTGAAGACAAGAAGGATAACAGGAATGGGCAGGCGAAAGCAGAGAAGGTGTCCAGACGGCGGCGAACCATGGCTGACCCTGACTTCTGGGCATACTCTGATGATTACTACAGGTACTATGAAGACGACTCTGACAGCGACAAAGAATGGATGGCTGCTCTGCGCCGGAAGTATCGAAGCCGGGAACAACCCCAGTCTTCCAGTGGGGAAAGCTGGGAGCCTCTGCCAGGAAAGGAAGAACTCCCGCAGCAAGCTCAAGGGAGTGTGAACACCAGCGGAGTTGGGAGCCTTGCCAGTACCAGTGTTGGCAGCAATGGCAATGGCTATCCCGAAGAAGTTGAAGAACCGTCTCTTCAGGAAGAAGAGCAGGCCTCTCTGGAAGAAGGAGAAATTCCTTGGCTCCGGTACAACGAGAATGAAAGCAGCAGTGAGGGGGAGAATGAATCCAGCCACGAGCTGATGCAGCCTGGGATGTTCATGCTGGATGGCAACAACAACCTGGAAGATGACTCCAGTGTGAGCGAAGACCTCGAAGTGGACTGGAGCCTGTTTGATGGGTTTGCAGATGGGTTGGGAGTGGCAGAAGCCATCTCCTATGTGGATCCGCAGTTCCTCACCTACATGGCCCTTGAAGAGCGCCTGGCCCAGGCAATGGAGACTGCCCTTGCTCACTTGGAGTCTCTCGCCGTTGATGTCGAGGTGGCTAACCCACCCGCAAGCAAGGAGAGCATTGATGCACTGCCTGAGATCCTGGTCACCGAAGATCATGGTGCCGTGGGCCAGGAAATGTGCTGTCCTATCTGCTGCAGTGAATATGTGAAGGGGGAGGTGGCAACCGAGCTACCGTGCCACCACTATTTCCACAAGCCATGTGTGTCCATCTGGCTTCAGAAGTCCGGCACCTGCCCAGTGTGCCGCTGCATGTTCCCTCCCCCATTGTAAAGGCCAAGGCTCGTCACTCTTAGCCTGGCTAATTCCCTATCTAATACCCACAATACTACAGGAGCCCTCTTTCAAAATTAACACTGGCAATGAAATCTGTTGGTCAATTAGACTAAACTTGTTGATTCCTTGTGATTATTTCCAATGTGAAAATGGTTGCATACAATTACATTTAAAAATCATTCTTTCGTTTAGAAGGTAGAAAGGGGAAACTAAACTTTCTAAATGCTACTTGAGATTGCAGCAAGAACATAAATTTTCTAACCTGAAAGTTGAAACAAATCATATTTGTTCTGTAGACTATGTTACTCTTACTTGTTGATGTCAAGTTTATCTGTTAAATACGTTGGAAAGAAAAAAATCACTTTCGTTGCATGTTATGGGTTAATGTTCCTGTATTTGCAGTGGTGTAAAAGCTTATTAAAGTTCTTCTTTTGGTTTGACACAGTACAATGGCATCGTTTGGGCTTTGTCTGAAACGGTGTTACCAGGTAACTATAAATTCTTCTCAGCTCTAGAAAAACTGTTGTTTTCACTAGAAATGCTCATCAGAACACCAAACACCTTCTTTAAGAAACAGGAATAAGGTATGTAATTGTGTTCTGTGTGGAAAAGATTGACTAGAGAGAGAAAGAGGAGAGAGAAAATACCCACAAAGAAACTGGTAAAAATAAATCCAAACTGTGGGGGTGAACAAGTACAAATCACCTTTGAGAAGATGGAAACTCGCAGAATGGGTAAAAAAAAAATGATCTGAATGCCAGTTACACATCTTAACATAGTGACAAAATATGGACACCACAACAGCAGGACAGCCAGGGCAAGCTCATTTAACAGTTGGTCATGGTGCTTCAAATCCATCTCTAGAATAGAACTCAGACACAAGTGAATTCCTCACACCTTATTTACCTTCATTCATCCACGGAGGTAAACACTACCAAGAAAATGGTGTGAACTCCTTGTCTCTATCTCTAGACATGTACACTGTGTGTGTGTGTGTGTGTGTGTGTGTGTGTGTGTGTGTGTGTGTACCCACAAACAGCTGGGTTTGTTTCTAAAATGGACGTAGTTGGAATGTATGCTCTCGTTTTGCAGCTTGACTTTTTCACTCCCATGTTTTTTCTGCATTTGTGAAATCACATAAGTGATTTGTGAGACCTACAGCTTCCTTCTTCATCGGTCTTTCTCAGCCTTAGCCCAATATAGGGCTCTTTGGTGGGTTCTGGTGGTTTGCCACGAACCTTTTCTATGCCCTGAGTGGTACCACATGAAAGTATTTTAGGAGCACCCTTGGTATCCTTCCCATGGTATAACAGTGACCCACATTTCCAATTTAGGCAGAATGAGTCAGTTCAGGAGAAGGGATCCTGGCCGGTGCCAGAGGGCCCCTACTAGCTGGAGAAATACACCACTGCAGTCTGGGCGGAGACTCCAGACCTGTGACTCTGGGGCCCTGAGCAGCTTCAGACTGGAGAGCACCAACCTAGGGTGCTGTTCTGAGGCCTTGAAGTCCGGAGTGGGATATGTGAGGACCAGGAGCCCAGAAGTATTTGCTGTGGTGGTGATGTCAGAAGCAACAATGACAGCTTGGGGCCACAGTAGTGATGCACGGTTAATAAAAACTCAGGGTCAAAAACTGGGGTTCAACCTAAAGGTCTGTAAAGCAAAACAGCCAGCCACTGGCTCTTAACTCGATCTCAGTCTGAAATGGCGATCCTGCCTCCAGGAATCTCAGAATAAGACTGTCTTATATTCCTCTCCAGGGCTGGGATTAAAGGCATGTACCACCCTATTTCTATGGCAACCAGTGTGGCTACTGAGATTAAGGGTGCACGTCATTATGGCTACTGGGACTAAAAGTGTGCGTTACCATAACCTGGTCTGTAAGGCTGACCGGTAGGACTGTTTCACTCTCAGATCTTCAGTCTTTATTAAAATACAATTGAAATGTCACTGCACAGTAGTATGGGGCCCATGGTGATGATGCAGCAGGCTACCAGCTCTACTGGCAGGCTGTGTCTGTCTGTCTGTACTGTTCCTCTGTTTTAGACTTCCCCGCCTCCTTGGTGACTCCTCCAGGCATGCCCTCCTTCCAATACAGCATTTTTGATGTTGAGCTGTTTTCTGTTATTTTTAATAGAAAGCCACAGTGGCACACCTGTTGACGCTGGAGGCCCACTTTTATGGCTGTGTTCCTTGTCATATAAAATATCCCAAGTGGCTAATGGCCAGATGATTTCTGCTTAAAATATAGCAGATACATTATTGGTACCTGGAGCCATAAGTTCTAGAACAGTAAGCCTCAGGGGCCTCTAGACATGGAGCAGATTTTTTTTAAGATATATTCTTACTTTGTAACCCTAGCTGACCTGGAACTCACTATGTAGCCCAGCTGGGTCTCAGACTTGTAATAAACCTCCTGCCTGTGTCTCCCAAGTGCTGGGATTCGACCGCCATGCCTGGGAAACACAGTCATTTTTTGAGAGGTTATTCGGTGTATCCACGGAAGGTCCTATCCACCACACTTCATGGTTTCTGGCCTTGGTTTCTGAAAAGGGAGTAAATAGTCCCAAATTTTGCTCACTGACTTGCAGCCTAAGCCACTTTGTCATGCTAAGTTCCAGAGGTGCTACCCCCAGCTGGCACCCAGATTACACAATCATAAAGTCCTTTCTTTGCGCAAAGGCACCACTCTGGTTTTAACCTCTATTCTACCAAAACCTTTCCACCTATATGCTTAGGGACTACTATCTTGAAATGTCCTTATACCTGTCTCAATTCTACTCATGCTTTAAGAAGCCTCTGGAAAAAATGTTATGATACCCCTTAGTTCCATCTGTTTTATTAAAAGTATTATATGTATGATATGTGGGGGGTGCATGTGTGCAAAGCATGTAGAGGTCAGAGGACAACTTTATGGAGTCCGTTTTGTTTTGGTTTGGTTTTCAAGACAGTTTCTCTGTGTAGCTCTGGCTGTTCCTGGAATTCACTCTGTAGACCAGGCTGGCCTAGAACTCACAGAGATCTGTCTGCCTCTGTCTGCTTAGTGCTGGGATTTAAAGGCATGTGCCACCACCGCCTGGCTGGAGTCAGTTCTTTCTTTCCATTTTTTATGGGTCCCAGCGATGAAATTCAGATCAGCAAGCTCACTAAGCAAGCAACCAATTCACCTGTGTAAGTTCTTCAGGTGAAGAGCTATGTTTCAACCATTTTTATAGCCCTGGCATGTAGTGCTCAACAAAAGTATTCAGCAGCTTTTGCTGGAAGGATGGCTCTTCCAAGGTAGGTGGGGTGGAAGTGGGGGTGGGGGTGGGGTGTATGTGTACGTGTGCCCAGTAGGAGTCATGTGACCCCACCCAATCAGGCTCTCAGCCTCGTTCCACCACCAGCCTCGGCAGGCCTTTCTCTGGCCTGGGTTGAGCCTGAGACTTACATGCAGATGACAACACATTGCCCACCATGCCCCAACCATGGACAGTCCTCACACAGAGTAAGGGAGTAAGCTGGGTCGTGGAGCCCCTGAGCCACCTTTCCAAATGCCGTGACATTTGCATCTGCTGACTGGTGGCACTTTGTGAGCTCAGCATGTACTCCTCCATTCCAGTTTTCTCTCTCTACACTTCACTATCCCAAGAGGTTCTTTGAACCCCACCACCCCAAGCCCCTTCTGTTAATTCCAGAAGCAGAGTAGCAAGGAAACTGGCTCCAGAAGCCAGTGACATTCTGCAGCCAGAACAGAAGGATGTTGGAGGAGGGGCAGCAAGGGATGTCTTAACCCCAGCAGCCCTAGTCTCAGAGCAGCTAGGAGCCCAGTAGGCACCTGAAGGGCTGTGGATGAGACTGAGCTGGCTCCAGCTGGCCCGCATCCATCTGCTTCAGGTGTTCTGGTGACAGGCGCTATGTGCTGCCAGGCTCTTAGAGATCGCCAGGTGCACACTGCAGATCCAGCCTGGGAGTATGGGACAAGAGGACACCTTGCGTGGTGACAGGAAAAAGAGGAACGAGACCCCCGTACCTAAAGGGCACCTTCGGAAGAGCTGGGGACAAAGAGACAGCATCTGCTCACAGATAAGGGCATGCAGCTGGAAACCAACCCTATGAGAAGCAGAGATGGGCACTGAAACTTGCAGCCAGTCTTCAGGGAGCAGGAGAGCCGAGAAGGCCTGCTCAGTCAGGTTCATGCTTGTGTTCAGCGGCAAGCTGGAGTACAACAGACTAGGGTTTTTTAATTTCCTTCAGAACTTTGAAACACAGTCTCATTCTGTAGCTCAGGCTAAGACCAAACTCACTGCAGTCCTCCTGCCTCAGCCTCCTGAGTACCGGGATTACAGGCATGCATCACTGTGTTCAGCTTTGTTTAGTTCAAGAGTTACTCAGCCTCTGCTTGTGGTGCCTTCAATCAGGGCCCACAAAAGATGAATGGAGCTTAATCCTTTTCTCAAAGAACTCGTGGTCTAGACTGGGAGATGGGCTCAAGACAGGACAGCGACATCCTGGGGAAAGCAGACGCGGATGCATACTCTGCTGAGGGTAAAGCGTCTGGTGGGCAAAGCTGGGAGGGGGGGCTGGTGCTCCCAGACATCAAATGTGAGGCCACTTACGCTTCAGGCATGAGGAGGGAACAGGTAAGGAAAGGACAGAGGGAGAGCAGGATGGCTCCTTTTAAGGCTGTCACTTGTCAACTGGTTGTATTTGTTTGAAAGATACTTCAGTGAGCTGTATTAACATTTCAAATCCACACACACTGACCCAGCAATTGCATTAGCGGGAATTTATCTCTCCTGCATGAGCAAGAGCACAGTTTGTTTGGACAGGGATATTTATTGTTGTGTTGTTTGTAGTTGCAAGATGAGCAAGTGTTTAAGTGTCCATCACCGGGGGCCTAGTTAAATAAATCATGACAAAGCCATCAAAGGCTTTACTGGATAGCCTATATCCAGTGCAAGGGAGACCCTCCAGACTGCTGTATCAGTCTGCAGAAGTCTGCAAGTTACAAAGGCCAGGTGCAGTGCAGTGGGCCATTTTACAAATGATCACATGTCACAAAAAGATCTATGTGCATCAGTGCTTAGCCAGCTGTAGAGCACCACTGGAAAGATACGGAACCAGAAGCAGGGAAGGAGGCAGGCAGTGAGGATGCTTGCTTTTTACTGCATGCTTGGGTTTCCTTTTGTTTTCCTCCTCTCCCTCCCTCCCTCCCTCCCACTCTTCCTTCTTTATAAGATTTTTGCTACGTTTGTATTGGAATGTGTGCATGTGTGTGTCTGTGTGGGCATGCATGTGCCGTGGCACATGGGTGGAAGTCAGAGGGATAATTCTCTTCTTCCACCAAACTCAGGCTGCCAGGCTTGGAGGCAGGCTCTTTACCTGCCGAGTCATCTCCATGGCCCCTCTTCTTTTCTTCTGCAGTGCTGGGGGCCTGAGGCTTGCGAAGCAAGCCCTGTGCCACAGAACTGTACCTCTAGCTTACTGAATGCTTTTCAGAATGCTTGACAACTCCATTTGCTTTTGGCTTTGTTTTCTTCTTTTTTGTTGTTGGTTGTTTCATTTGTCTGTTTTGTTTTGAGACCGAGTTTTACCATGTAGACCCTGCCTGGCCCAGAACTCACTATGTAGGCCAGGCTGGCATCAAATTCACAGAGATCCCCTGTGTTTGCCTCTACAATGCTGGGATTAAAAGCAAGAACCACCAAGCCAGACTGGGATTTCTTTTAATCATATGCATATGTGACAGAAACAGAGGAAAGAAGGAAGAAGGGTGGCAGGAAGGTAGAGACCTCAGGCAAAGGGAACGGAAGGAACAGAAGTCTGGAGGTATAGCATAGGATGTGGTGTGTATCTGTGTCCCTGCATCTTGGAGCAGAAACTCTCTGAGCTGATCTCCAATAATGGTCAGCAGATTGGGGGGGGTGATGAAAGCACTCTCAGCCACAAGGCCAAGGTCCCAGAAAATCACAAGTGTTGGCACATTCGAACCTCCTAGGGAGTAGTGGAACCCAGTTGACCTTGATTCATAAAAATACATGGTACAGGCTAGAAGGTGGGGGGTGGCCTGGAGCAGAGCCACTAGGATCTCAGGTTGTCAAATAGACCTTGTGTATGTCCACAACAGGTTTACCAGGAAATCTACCAATGAACTGGCTGGTGCTGATTCTCTTTCACTGGTGGGGTCATTTTAATGACCTCTGTGTCTGGGGGAGGGGGAATTTCTTAAATACTCCTCTACCAGCACATCACTGAGAAGGAAAGCTTTTTTTCCTGCATGTCTTTGCGAGAGTGTCAGATCCACTGGGACTTGAGTTACAGACAGTTGTGACCTGCCATGTGGATACTGGGAATTGAGCCTGGGTCCTCTGGAAGAGCAGCCAATGCTTTTAACCACCGAGCTATCTCTCCATTCCATAGATTTTTTTTTTAACAGAAAGTTGTTGGAACACTGACTCACCTTCACAAGGAGGGACTGTCCTTAGGAAAGCAGAGCAGGCCACCAATGGTTATCCTGTGTCTTTGAAGAGCTTGCAGAGGAGCTTTGCTTCTAGTGCTGTGGCTCAATTGAAAGACTTTTGTATCTGAGACACGAGCCTGAGACCGTTTCAATGCTAGTTATCTGTGAGTCCTAAGCAAGGCACAGGACCACTCAGTCTTGGATTGCTGATTGACAAAATAGGCCATGAGGATCCTACAGGGTGAGTTGAATGCTGCACTAAAGTAATGGATGGGCAGGCACTTAAGCCTTTCTCCTAGCTCTTCCCTCTGGGCCCTGTCAGAGCCCAAGTCTCAGGAGAAAAGAAATGAGCACCCCCTATGTGGAAAGACCCCACATCTCATCATAATCTAGCAAGATTAATCCTGATGGCTGACCCTGATCTGAAGCAAAACATCAAGAGTTTTTTGATGGGGTGGGGAGGTAGGGAGGATGAGGAGGATGAAGAAGCAAAATATTTCTTTTCTGTGCAATTGACTGCTCACTGAGGCTCTTTGCTCACAAGTGTCTGCAGACACAGACGGCAGCTAAGGCTCCTTGGTGCCGAGCTTGGCTTCCGGTTGAGCATTGAGCATGCTCACCCTCTCCAGGCCAGCTGAGGAATGTGGGCTGGTCTAGACTGGATGGACTCTGTGTCTCCTCAGGCTCCTCCCAGAGCCCCAGACTGACCCCTCCTCAGACTGAGATGAAGGAGCCTCTGTCTCTTGGGGCCCCTGCCTGATTAGACATGGCTGCCACATCAGCTTCTCACTTGCAGTCAGGCACTGAGAGAAGAAAGGCCCAAGGCCTCCGGGCTGAAAGTAGCTGGCCTGGGGTCTCATCAGGGACTGGGTGAGTCAGAAGTCCCTGCTGGTCTCTGTTCCCAAGAGGAAACTTTGAGTCTCCCCAGGCTTTTAGGGCAAGGAGGGTGGGACTTGTCCAGCCTTGTCGCTGGAGTTGTCAGTGAAGGCGCAGGCCACATATGCAAATTCAATGACCCTCCAGTTCCGCCCAATGCTACTTCTGCGGAGGTGGAGCTTGTTCATTGGCTGCAGTGAGGTAGCAGAGGTGACGCCTGTGGTCACCTCTGTGGCTAATTAGGTTGTTCTAAGCCCCTTACAGCTCAGCATTGATGGAAAGAGGGTTTTTTTTTTCCTGTTCTCCCAGTTATGTGCACACTTTCTATCTCAATGTCCTATATACTGAGCCTCAACTCCCTCATCAGGAAAACAGGCACAATGACATCTGGAACGTCTGCGAGGAGGACTTAGGGACCTAGTGCACTGACAGCCATAGGAGACCTTCCATAAGGCGGTTTCCTTCCTGTATTTATTGAGTACTTCCTTTTTGAAGCTCCAGGGAATCCTAAAGTGACTTAGTCTCTGCCCTCAAACAGCCCCATGGGTTTGAGTTCCCTTGGCCACTAGCCCAGGCTTGAGCTTGCTTCTGACCAAGAGAATTTTGGCCTGCCCTCTGGTACTGCCTCAAGCCTGCTCAGTGACTGGAGCCCATAGCCAAGAGATGGCTCTCTCTGGGTGGGCTGGCAGGCTGCTGGGCACTTCTGGGGACATCATACCTTGACATTTCCACAGCAACTCCTCAAGGAAGTGGATATGCAAGAAGGCTGCAAGTCCCAGCTCTGTTTCACGTGCCCTGTGACTTGGGGCAGATATTTTAACCTCTCTGTACCTTAGTTTTTTGATCTGTGAAACTAATTAGATTAAAAATAGCTCTGCTAACAAGAAGCAGTTCGAATGGGCCTTCACATAGGCCTGACACATAATAAGTTTTCCAAATGTGCCAACTGTCATCCTTAGGACACCGAGGATCAGAAGAGAAATGACTTGCTTAAGGTCATTCAGTCAGAAGCAACAGAGCCAGGCATGAATCCTGGAGCCAATGTACCCTTAATCAGAACTGGTCTTGCTAACTTCCTGACAAGATGATTGTAAGCATCTGTGGCCATGGTCTCCAGCTGCAAATCTCTGTCTCCCAGGCAGGCTTTCCTCTAGGCATCAGTTAAGTCCATTTATCATCATGTCCTGCCACACTACATATTTTCAATTGCGAGTTTTTAAAATTTATTTATTTTTATTTTATGCGCATTGGTGTTTTGCCATGAGTATTGGGGTCCCCTGGAACTGGAATTGCAGACAGTTGCCAGCGTCCATGTGGGTGCTGGGAATTGAACCCGGGTCCTCTGGAAGAGCAGTCAGTGCTCTAACCACTGAGCCATCTCTCCAAGCCCCCATACTCTGTATTTTAAACAACAATGCTAATAGAATACTGGGTGCCTCTCACTTTAAATATCAGAATATTCAATCCTGAGTTCAGAGCTCAGGGGTCTCCATTCACCACATGAGAAAATAGAGGCATAGGAAGATTAAGTGAACAACAGCCCAATAACAGTGGCAGAATGAGAACCCAAACCCTGGTAGGCTGGCTCCAAAATCACTGTGAAAGCTGGGCCCTGTAGTGTATGCCTGTGGTTGCAGTATTTGAGAAGCTGAGGCAGGAGGATTACCGTAAAGTGAAGGCTAGCCTGTACACACTGCACCCTGTCTCGAATACCCAACACAAAACCTAAAACAAACCACTGCCTGAAGCCAGTAGCTCCACCTCCTCTGGTGAGAGTGGGAGCCAGTTTGATGTACATGGCAGGTGCTGAATAAGCAGAGGTTGAAAGAATGGGTGGGTGGGTGAATGAATGAAACCAGTTACAATAGGGTGCTGGCCATGAAAAGGGAGACATGGGAAAGATTTGAAAGCAAACTGACCAGATTGGGAGATGAAACCACCTGGGATACGGAACAGCCTTGGATGACTCCCAGCATTTTGGACTGGGTGACTGGATGATGAGGTCATTTACCAAGATGGGAAGCCCACTGGAGGGACAGCATGCAGGGCTGTGGAGAGCGGCTTTGAGGAAGTCAGTTCATGATGAGTTTGTGGTGTCTTTGATGCAGGATAGCCAGGAGGCTGTGGGATAGCAGGTTTCGATGAGGGAGGTGGGCCTCCTGCCCATCCCCTTCCCATCCACCCTCCACCCCTTCCATCTCACACGAAGCTGCTGGCCCCTTGGCCTTATTCTTCCCACTGGGAAGGAAGGGAAGGAATCTTTGATGGTGGGAATAGGAGGGGTGGACTATTCTAAACCAAACAAACGCATACACAGTGCCTGCTTGTTGCCGATCCGCTTGCCTACCTCTGGGCACATGTAGGCTGTCTTCCAGGGCAGACCTCCCCCCACCACCCGCCGGCCCCTGCCGCCTGCTCCCTGCCAAGGTGAGCTCTGACAGGGCGACTTGTCATCTTTTCAACACCTCATTTTTCCCTCCTTACTCACTGCCCGGGGAGAGGTCCTTCCTGTTTGCACACCTCGGGGGCTAGGCCCCGAGGAGGAACAAAAACTGCCTTCATTGGTGAAGGGGGAGGGGAAGGCAAGAGAGAAAGCCCGGGGAAGAGGAAGGAGAGAGATGGGCTGAAGAGGAGGGAAGAAGACAGAACTGAAGACGCCCCCTCCCCTGCCCCTTCACACACACAAGCACACATGCATACCACCTGCAAGGCATCCTGGCCCTGGGTGCCTGATTCCCAGGTCACTTCCTCAGAACCCAGCTGCATCAAGAAACCAGCTGTGTCTAGAAACTAGCCACTATCTTGCCCTTCCTACCTTCACAGCAGAGGCTCGGGCCCAGAGTTGCCCAGCTCAGAATCCTCAGTCTTTTCCTACCCCCAGTTAGCCGGAGTCCCAGGGCCTCCATCGCAGCTCCCCCACCACTTTCCACTGAACCTCCAGGTCAGCTAGTCTGTACCCTCTGGCTCCAGGCCCAGGGCTCCTCTGTCCAACATCCCTCTCCTCCTGGGAGCCCCATCCCGACCACTGCCAAGCAGGTAGTCTCTCCCCTTCAGCATTGCTGACAGCTCCAGTCTCTTCCAGTCAGCCAGGTCCAGGGTCGCCCAGTCCGCCCCTCCCCCACTCAGCTCCCACGTGGGGAGCCTCGCTCCCAGGCCTGGGCTGCCCCATTCATAGCACCCTCCTCCATTGTCCAGGCCTGTCACTCACGCCTGGCATTAGCATTTCTAAAGCCCTTTCCTAGACACCGTTTCTGCCCAAGCTGGGCAGAAGAACTTAGCCCTATAGAACAAGGAACAATTAAAACGAGCCTTCAAGAGCACTTTAGAGTATATAATTCACTTTTCTATATAGCCATTTCATTTACTTCTCCCAACAGCCTTTAGTCGTGGGACACTGACATGGAGAGAAGTTTGTGAGCTGCCCAAGGTCACGGAGTGCATTTCCAAAGCCAAGGCAGGTTTTTCTGATGCCAGAAACCTCATTCTTTGCACTCCCACACCTTGCCTCTGTCAGACCCAGTTCGTTTCTGCTTGGCTGGGCTTTCTTAAAAAGTGGGCTCAGCCAGGCGGTGGTGGTGCACGACTTTAATCCCAGCGCTCGGGAGGCAGAGACCAGTGGAAATCTGTGAGTTCAAGGCCAGTCTGGGCTACAAGAGCCAGTTCCAGGACAGGCTCCAAAGCTACAGAGAAACCCTGTCTCGAGAAACCATTACAAATAGGTGGGCTCAGTAGCCACGCACTCCTAGGGAAGGAAGGCATGCTGGATTCAGTATGTAAGGACCTGGGGGTGGCTTTCCTGCTGCCTATAAATGGACAGTCAGCTCAGAGAATATGCTTCTTTTATGCCCCCACTGGGGCAACATTGGCCTGACCTAAAACGGCCTAAAATACAGTCAGAAAATAGGTAAAGGTTCCCAGGTCAGATGGCCAGCTGCACATCCTCTTTCTGCCCCTTAGCAACTCTGTGATTTTATTTAGGTGTTTTCCTCTATACAAGGAAGATAATAATGCTGTCTCCTAGGGTTACAGTGAGCCTTACATGAGTTAATAGACAGAGGGACTGAACAGCTCAGTTGTCCTGGGGTCTGGCCGGGGTGGGGGGCATGGAGCTTTGTTGTCACAGAGTTTAGAATTCAGAGACTAGCTCTGCCAACTACTGTGTGTCTTTAGTTAAATAACCTACCCTCTCTGGGCATCAAATTCTTATTAGTAAAGTGGAGATAATAATAGTTCTTACTTCTTAGAATCATAAATGGTAATATGCATACAACTGTTTTCTTTAAAAAAAATACTTTGTAGAAACAAAAGACAGAATGCCATTGAGACTATATGCCTCTGATGAATTTTGTCCAAGACTTCATTTAAGAAGGTGGGAGAGGTGGTTCAGTGGTTAAGAACACTGACTTTTCTTGCAGAAGACCTGGGTTCAGTTCTCAGCACCTACATAGTGACTCACAGTCTCCCATAACCTACAGTTCCAGGGGATCCAATCCTCTCTTCTGGCCTCCACAAGCATCACACACACCCGTCCATCCATCCATCCATCCATCCATCCATCCATCCATCCATCCATCCAGACATTCATATTCATCTACCTCTTCCTACCTCATTGCTGATTTGGGTATGCCTCTCTCCCAGCCTGGGTGCTAGTTACTTTCCAGTGACAGGTGCTTACATGGAGCAGAGTAGACATCTTTGTGCCCCTCCACTGACATTGAAGGTCTACAGCAGAGGGTAGCTGAGAACAAGCAGGTTTTGTGTGTATACTGTTTCCCTAGGGTGGTGGCGTAGAATCGATAATCCCTCACATGGGCTCAAACCCTAAAGTCCTCAAAGCCCTGCTCACTACAAAGAGTATAAGAGTGGGCCTTACAGAAGAGACACCAAGGCTTACAATAGGGAAGATATTTTCTTCAGTCTCTCACAGACTCAGGAGCTGAAACAAGTCTTGAAACTGTTTTCAGGTCCAATGTCTATACAAGCAAAATGGCCTACTTTTTTGAGGCAGGGTCTGGCCATTTAGCTCAGGCTGGCCTAGAACCTATGATCCTTCTCAGGCTCCCCAAAGCTAGGATTATAGGTTCATACCACTATGCACAGGTCAAACATCCATTTGTCTCTGTCTTCAAACACACTAACAAAGTTTTTATCCCTCTAAAACACACTGGCACATCCCACCTCCATAAACAAAAGCTGTTGAGGAAAATTTATTTCATTTCATGAACTAGAAGCAATACACCTAGCTTGAGGTGTGGTGAAATGATCCTGTGGTCCCAGCATTCGGCCAGCCTGACCTACATATTGAGAATCTGTCTCAAGAAAAACAACAACAACAACAACAAAAAGCCTAGAAAAGTAAGATACCTATTTTAGTTCCATTGCTCCAAGTGAATTATAACCAGCCCAAATCACTTTAAAATTTCCCTTCTCTTCAGATCTCTGCATTAGAAATCAGTAAAGACATTCACCTAATCCAAAAAAAGAGTTCTGACTAGGCCACTGACTCTGAGTTCGTCAGGCTTGGAGTTGTTGTGACTTAGTGGTCACAGTAGAGTATAGAATTCCCAAAAGTGAGGCAGGAGAGATGACACACACAGTGGGTAAGAGAGCTTGCTGCTCAAGCATAATGACCTGTCTGTGGTTAAGTCCCCAGAACTCACACTAAAAGGTGGCCATATGCATGCTATTAACCACAGCACTATTGGATGCAGGAACACAGGAGGATTGCTGATGCTGGAGCTTGCTGCTCAACAGCCCAGCTCTAGGTTCAGTAAAAGACTCAGTCTTCCAAGAAGAAGGCAGGAAGTGATAGAGCAGGACACCCAGCATCTTCCTCTAGTTTCCATATGTGTAAACATCTTCACACATTCAGGTGCACAGACATCCTTATGCATACACAATAAATAAATAGATAAAAATTTTCAAAAAGAAAGGGTGTGTGTAGTTTGTCAAAGCAGACTCAAGAGACCTATTTTCCCAGGTGGTCTAACTCCTAAAAAGTCAAGCTTGTATCCAAGCCATTTTGCTTGTTGTGGGATATACAGAACATGGAGGTGGATGTGCATGGGTGAAAACAGAAATACAGAGACAGCATGTCTAGATCTGCCTGGTACACCTCCGGGCTGGTTTCTGGTAAACTCATCTGTGTAAAATGTGACCTGGCTCTTTGCGCAGATTTTGGTGTCTGTTTATGACAGTCTGAGGTCAAGTCCTAGTACCCATTGTTCATGAGGGAGGAAGGAAGGGAGTTCCACCTGACCAGGAATACCTCCAGGAGAGGAACCAGAGGCCACCATGTAATGGAGAAATAGTCTTCCCAGTGCTCCCCATGCTTCTGAAGTGCTGCCTCTCATTCTGACTTCGCTGATAACTAGATGTCATGGGTATGAGCAGATATAGGAGTGCGTGGGGGACAAGGTTCTGAAACCAACCCCTTCATTTTATAATGTTACCATGCTGTCTAGAGAAGCATTTGTTGAAGCTTTCTAGTGACTTAGCCTCAGAACCCAGAGTTTCAGAACTCAGGTCTCTTGACTCCCAAGTCACTATCTTTTCTGAAGCCACTTCACAGCACAGCATGCCCACACCCATTCTATTTCACTTCTCTGAACCCAGATGCGTTCAGGGTCACGGTCTTTGAATCTGTGTCATTCAATATGGTAGCTACATAAACTGAGACCATGAGCACCCCAAGGTATGTGTTCCAGTTCTCTTACAGATACTACACAGGTTCCTGGAAAAGTTCTACTGCTGTACCAAAAATCAGGTCTAGTAAAAACTAACCGTCTCCAGAGCCTATTTTAACCCCAGCCAGTTTCAAGCATATTTTACAGGTCACTCCTGCTGCCTGGGCCAAGACCAACTCACAAAGCGCTCTCCCGACAACACCAACACCTGCACCAGCTCCTGGGACTTCACCATTGATACCAGCTCTTCTGGATCAAGGAGGACACCTGCCAACTAAAATCTGTTTTTATCTGCTATTGTGTCCCATCCCATGCCTAGCCCCATTTCATAGGACCAATAATAACAATATTTTTCTCCTAGCCACCTGCCTTCTCATCTCTCTCAAAAAGCAGCTGCCTGAGGACTCCAGGATGACAGCAAAGCGGATGCCGCTCCAGCCACTCCTCTTGCGGAGCGTGAGTGCGTCAACTCTCAGCTCCCCCCTCCCCCATGTCACCCAATGCCCGCAGGAAGTAGCCAGACTTGAGCCAAAGCCCCTTTATCCAAAGAGACCCTAAAATGTTGGTCATAATTATCACCTCAACTCCTTGTTACACCCCTATATCCAAAGAGTCTGGAATGTAATATTAAGTTGGGGGGCATCACCCCAGCCCCTTGCAGTCATCCTTGGGGTGCCAATGGAGCACCAATGGAGCATGGAGCAGAAAGCTCCATCTCAGGCCCCCTCCTCCTGGGAGTTGCCTTGGGCGGGACTCCACCTCCGGGGAAGCCCGCCAAATGCTGACCCCTCCCCAGGGAGGGTCAGAACCACTCCCACAGGCTCTTTAGGCTCGCGCGGCCACCCGAGAGCGCTGCATTTATTAAACGCGGCATTTCTAATTTGGTCTAATCTGGTTTAATTGGAGTTATTTTGCATCAGCGGAGAGGCTCGTCTTAAGATTTTTTCTAACAGTATGGTAGAGGGGAAAGCTTCTATTGTAGATATGAGGGAGAGTACAGCCAGAGGCATCTGGAAGAGTCCAGGGCAGGGACAGAAAGTAGTAGACAGAACAAAGCCAGCAGACTGGACCAGGCTGAGAGGAGGTGGGGGTTGTGGGAAAAGCCAGAAAGGAAGATGAAGACAGTGTGGACAAAGGAGACTAAGAGAGAGGGGGCCAGGGCCAAGAGAGGAAGACAAAAGAGAGCCGAAATGACAGGGCTATATGGGAATGAGAAGCTGGTGGTGGGGAAGCCCATGAGCTGGAGAAGTTTAGGGTAGGGGGTAGGGTGAGAAGAGCTGAGGAGAGCCCCAGGTACTGAGTGAGCCTGGAGGCCAGCGTGCTCTTTCAGATGCTAATAGGCACCACAGAACTTTTGAATCTGACAAAAGCCACTTGCTACCTGTAGCAATTAAATACTTGGCACTGAAGTGGAAGCCACTAGTGGCAGAGCCCTGGGTTCCATGAATAACAACATAACAAAGGACAGTCCAACAAATTGGAATTAAGATGTGCTGCAAGACCGGGGTGGTGATGGATGGTGATGCATGTCTTTAATCCCAGCAGAGGCAGGCAGATCTCTTGTGAGTCCGGGGCCAGCCTGGTCTACAGAGCGAGTTCCAGGACAGCTAGGGCTGTTATACAGAGAAACCCTGTCTCAAAAACAAAACAAAACAAAAACAAAAAACCAAACAAAACCCCAAAGAGTGCTAGGTGGAGGATGCAAACGGTATTGTAGACACTGCCCAGCTGAGCTGACTGCCAGGGTGTTCAATAAGGTCTTCAAAAGGTCTGTTGGAAATAGACATACACTTTTCCTTGAGTATTTAGTATGGACTAAAGAAAGCGGACTGTCTCATTAATGTGTTTTATATTGGCCCTCTAAAGATTTCTACATTCTCAAGTCAATCACTTGCATACTACCAAATACAGGGGGGAGTCTCACTATGTAGCCCAGGCTGGCCTCAAATTTACCATCTTCCTGCCTCAGTCTTTCTAGTGCTTGGATTACAGGCAGATGCCACAAACTTTGGCTTAATGTTGTTTTAAACAACCAAGGAACAAGTTGGTGTGACATCGGTTGCAGGTGGTGTTCACACCTTTTCACATTGAATACATGTTCAAATAATAATATTTTGGATACTTGGAATCAAATATTAAAGTTAATTTTACTTGTTAATCTTAGGTTCTTTAAGTTCTAGCTCTCTTGTGCGTCACTGTGCTACATCTCCAGCAGGAAGGAGTTAATAATGTTGCCAGCAGGGTAGGCAATGGGGCCAGGGGCCAACAGATAGTGAGGAGCAGCTACTGGCAAGACAGAGAAAAGCAACCAGCAAGCATAGCTTCAGAGGGCTGCGCTGACCACAGGCTAGTGAGGGCTCTGGTAAGCACCTCTGACACAGTCAGGTGACAGAGGTAGTGGTGGTGCTGGCGAGAGAACAAGCCTTTAATCTCAGCAATTGAAGCAGAGACAGATGAATTTCTGAGTTCAAGGCCAGCCTGATCTACAGAGCAAGTTCCAAGACAGTCAGGGCAACACAGAGAAATCCTGTCTGGGCAGCAGGGCAGGGTGGGAGAGAACCTCCGATGGCCAGTCCAAACCAAGCCCCAGGGTATGGGATCTGGAGGCCTAGTTTCAAGTCTGGGAGAACTGGGAAAAGTGAGCAGAAGTTCTGCAAGGCTGCCATGACAGACTTAAGGACATAACCTCACCGCGACATTTAGCCTCCCTGTGCCTTGGACCTCCCTCCTGTGAAATGGGAGTACAGCCAGGTTCCTGTGTCATAGGGACAAAGTAAAGCACTCAGAACAGGGCTTGCCACACATGGCAGACTCCAGAGGTGTTCATTGGCATCATGATTAGTACTCGTTGGGAAGCCAGCAGTGGTTATCCACCTTAGGTCTTCTCCTGTATTCCTAGGATGGGCCCTGGGCTGATAGCTTGGGTGCTAACTGCTAGGCGGGAGTACAAGACCAAGAAACAAGCCGGTATGAAATCAGTTGCAGGTTGTTTTCACACCCAAGGCAGAGGTCCTGGGGCTCCAGGTGAAGCTGCAGCTGAGGTCAGAGTTCTCCCTAGGGACTGGCTCTGTGACCACAGCTGTGGACACGAGATTGCAGGCTCAGGAAATGAAGCAACCCAAGCCAGCTGAGCCTCTACTCTTTCTAGAAACATCACTGGATTGAGCCTTGCCCCAGTCCTGCCTATGCGTAGGGATTGTGGGCCTTGGCTCAGAGAGGGAAAATCACATGGAGACATAGAAATCCCTCTGTCTATAGCTCAAATAACGAGCCCCAGCTTTTGCTGCAAAGCACAAAGCCAGAAGCAGCACTTGAGGACTCGGAGAGCTGCCAGCTCTGTGTCTGCTGTCGCCAGCGTTAGAGCGCTGGGGTAGGCAGGCACCACACCACTCCATTTGTATGCCCAGTCATGCCCTGGGCTTCACTTTTCTTCCCCAGCAGGAGGAGGCTGCAGTCTGGGTCTGGCCCTTTAGTTAGTAGTGTCCTAGAAAGTGTGCCCCCCCCACTGTGTTTGTGGCCTCAAGAAGAGGAACGCATAAGTGTCAATAGTACAACAGAACAAAAAGAGTAAGGGAATACATTTTAATATCCAATCAACCCGGGGGATCAGGAGACCCAGGCAAAGGAGGTTCGAAGAGGCTGAGATGGTCTAGTCTGAGGAAGGGAGTGATTTCTGGTTCCCCCATGGCTGATATTCCCTCTCAACTTCAGAAGTGGGAGAGATGACTGGCCCATCTGTTTGGAATTTACTGCAAGGAGAAAGAGAGATGGGGAAGGGAGGGAGAGAGGCAGTGGGGGATGAATGAAGATGTGTGTGTGTGAGAGAGAGAGAGAGAGAGACAGACAGACAGACAGACAGACACACACACACACACACACAGAGAGAGAGAGAGAATATGAAAATCCAATCTTGGCCATCTCTTACCCTAACCTGTTCCTTACCATTGACCTTGGCAGCACCGGAGTTCACAAACAGCTGTCAGGATTTTTCAAACTGTCTGGGGCCAAGGTCTTTGAGCAGACAACGGGGCCATCCAGGCTGGTAGTCATTTGATTTGATTGTGGAAGTGGGTATTAAACCCAGGATTTCACACATGCTGGCAAGCACTCTGCCACTGAACTATATCCCCAGTTCTCTTTTGTACATTTTCTTACATTTTGAGACTTGGTCTCGCTGTGTTGGCCTGGTTGGGAGTGAACTCACTTTGTAGCCTAGGCAGGCCTTCAAAGTTTCAGCCTCTGACCTCAGTCTCTGAAGTAACTGGGATTTCTGGGCTGTGCCACCAGACCTGGCTCGGGCTGGTAGTCTTCACCTGTTACTAGATGCTTCTGTGAACAGTGTTTGTTTGTATATACAGTGAGTGAGCCAGCATGGAACCCAGAGAGCATCCAAGACAGCCTTGCGGTCTACTTCAGGCTACACCCGAGTGTCTGCTCCCTCTACCTGGCTTCAGGTGGATATGGGTAGAGACAGGGTTATAAAAACAAACTTGACAAAGAGGGTAGAAGCGAGAGGAACCTCGGCACAATGGAGACAGCCTAGCTAGTTGCCTTTGCCCGGGTGCTTGCCATTCAGCCACACCATCCGCAAGTGCTTGTGCATACTCAGGGCTGGCCCAGGCAGGGCGACACTGGTAGAAGTCGTCTCACAGGGAGCTGTGGTGGTACAGTAAATGCAGAGAGAGCAGGGCACAGACCCAATAAAGCAGGTTTTGAGTTGTGCTGAAGAGTGAGAAGAAGGGGGGGGGATCTGCTTGCAGGGAAAATGAGAGAGCACCCGACGGCGGCCAGGAGGCCTGTGCTGATAGATTCATCCAAGACCTGAGCTGCTGCCCTTCTCTGGGTTTCAGAGTCCCCGTCTCTCAGGGAGGGGCTGTGCTCTGATATCCCTGCTGCCAGTTCCCATTAAGCCAGGACCCACTGAATCCAGATATAGAGACTCTATTCATGTCTGAGGACATCTTTGAATCCTTTGCATCTGAGATTCAGTGGGACCTCCCAGAGCAATCAGCCTTCTAGGCAGCACCCCTCCCCTAACCGCCCAGTGGAGAGGAATCTTTAGGAACTTGTCTTTGGGGGAAGGAGCAAGCTTCCCCCTTCATCTTTCCCATCTCACCTGCACCTCCGGAAGTCCTTCCTGTATCTCCCTTTCATCCCTTCTGTATATTTGGGTTCTCCTGAAAGGAGTGTCTCTAGGGTCCCATTTTGAATTTCTTTTGTTTCCCCCAACCAAGGAGAGGAAGAATCTGACTGCACATCTGTTTGGAATTTGGGGTGGGGGTAGGGAAATGAGGCAGCTCACTTCTAGAGCACTCCATGAGTTCCAGGGTGGGGGGAACCTGGGAAAAACCAGAGCCTCCTGCCACCCCCTCCCCCTGTACACCCCACCTCCACCACCACCACCATGGTCCCTGTCAGCTGCCTCTTTGGCCTTTCTCATCTCTGAAACAAACAAACAATCAGGAGGCAAACCTGAAACCTTGTGCTGAGACGGTAAACAGCGCGGCCGGCTGGGCTCCGGCCTTAATGGGCCCCAGCCCCGGCCTGTCTGCTCCCGCCGGCCTGCCTCCAATGTGTTTCTGATTTGTACGGAGCTAGCGGCTCTGCCACGCTGAATGTGGCAGCTGCCTCAGCCCCGCCTCTCGGGAATGCAGGGGTGGGAAGGTTGGGAGAAGTGGGAGGAGGGGACCCCACCTCCTCAACCAGCTTGGTGCAGAGGCCGTGGCAGGAACTTCTGAGCCATATACACAGACGTGGTCAGGGAAGGGGGTGGCAGTGCGGATGGATTTCATCTGGCTATAAACAAACATGCTTCTCATTTAAGGACCCAGGGGTGCCAGTCACCAGATCCCTCTTCCCCATTTTCCAGGGGGCAGGCAAAGCAACAATTGAAATAGGGATGCTTGGGACCGGAGTGGATTCTTTTCAAGGAATCCTGCCTCCCCACAAATGGTGGGAATTTTCTGAAAGTGGGAAGGGCAGAAGTGGGCAGGAAGAAAATGAAGTTCTCTGGTCAATTGCCTCCAGAAAACCTGTGAGGATATGGGCACAAAAAGTTCTTTCTGCAAAACAACTGAGGCGCAGGGGCCAGAGAATGCAGTGTTTGTGACCTCTGACTCTACATCTCGGAGCCAGAGTCTGGATGGCCCAGGTCCATGTACTATTGCGCCTGGTTTCCCCAGAGACCTGGGAGGGAGGGGTCCAGTGCCCATCAAGAAAGTGGCCTTTGGTATCCTGACCCCCACAGGATGAAGAAAGGCAAACCACTGTCTGGGCTCAGTGGCTTCGCATACCTACACTTACATCCCACAAGCATCTCCTTGTAGACTCGGCTTAAGTATCTTGGCCATTTCTCCTGCTCTTTTCATCCTTCTGTTAAAATGTAAAACCTATACAGTCCCACGTGGACAGGAACTCCTGAGAAGATAGAGTTGGAAAAGTGCTTTTGATCAAAGGTGTTTTCTTCTGAACAGGCATGGTGGTACCTGCCTGTCATCCTAACCAGGTTAGTGAAGAAAGATTGCAAGTTTGAGGCTAGCCTGAGCTACCTAGTAGTGAGAGAGACACTTACTCAAAACATAAATTTGGGTCATGGATGTAGCTGAGTTGGTGAAGTGCCTGCCTAGCATGTACGAAGCCCTAGATTCAGTCCTCAGAATCAAATAAAACTGGGTGCGGTGGCTCACCTCTAATTCGAGCATGTGGGATGGGGAAGTAGGAGAATTAAAAATTCAAGGCCATCCTCAGCTCCTCAGCAAGTTCCAGGCCAGTGTGGGCTATATGACACCATGTCTCAAAAATAGAAATAATAATTTTTAAAAACACAAAAATTTCCCCAAGTCACACAATATATTCAATTTTTAACAATTCCCCCATCTTCCTCAAGTCATTAAGTCATGGCTTACCATCTCAGGGGCCTTTCTGTACTTGGGATTAAAATTAAGATTGAGGTCAGGATCAATACAGTATAGAAAACAGTAGCTTCAAGTCAGGTGGAGTGGTATACACTTGTAATCCCAGCATTGGGGGAGGAGCTAATGCTGGGGGATCATGAGTTTGAGGCCAGCCTGGAGTACATAGTGAAATTCTGGTTTTTGTTTGTTTGTTCGGTTTTTGTTTTTAAAGGAGAAAAATGGAAAGAAAATTAAGGAAGAAAAAAAGAGAAAAACACAAAGCACTGGTTTTATTCTGTAGACTTACTCAGCTCACGTGGCGATATCTCCAGCTCTGGCTATGATAGCTATTCAACCACTGCTCTCCTAGCTGAAAACGTTGAATTCGACCAGAAGGCAGGCCCCCGGGGGTAGCAGTCCAGTCCAAAAAGCAAGCCATCTTGGCTGCCTCTTTTCTAGACCCCAACTCACAGGAATGTGGGAGGTGGGGGAGCAGGATGTTCTTGGGAAAGCAGCTCCTGGGACCACCCTGTGCTTTGTGGCTGTTTATTCCCCCTCCTGCTTTTTCCTCAAGTCCTGAACTCTTCCCACAGTGTCTAGCTAGTTCAACATATGCACACAGCATTGTATGTTAACAAAGAAAATTCCCATCACTTGTGTGTTCATACCTCTCTCTTTGAGCTGCAACACCAAACCCTGCTGACATGAAGACCCTGTCACTCAATGGGACAGTTACCCCGAGGGGCTGTGCTACAAGTACCTGCATGTGGATGTTTTTGGTGTAGAGCTTGGGAACACAACCCTTTCTTTGTAGACGTTTTGAGGGTGAGGAGCAACTGCTTTAGCCTTTGTAGCATCAGATCAGACAGAAGAGGACTGTGACCCTCAGCCCCTTGCCTTAAGTGCTGCCCCTATGACCAGGTAGCCCCTACTCTGTTCCCCCAGAACAGTGCACTCCTCCTCTTCCTTTACAGCTTTCTCATCCTGTCCAGTTCCCATGGCTCTCCTATACTCAAAAGCCGTTGAGCCCAGTATCTCAAGCCTTTGCACACTCCAGGGACTGCAAAGAAGACCGTAATGGCAGCAGAGAGACGACATATAGGCTACCTACCAGAAGACTGCCCAAGCCAGAGGAGCAAAGGAAGCTCCTGGCCAACCCCTGCCAGAATCAGATAATTCATTCTCCTGTCTGATTTGAAACTCAGTTTCTCATCTAAGACCTTGTGGGAGGAGGAGATGTTAGATTACATGGCCATGAAGGGGCCCTACTTGCTTCGTCCCACTGTGACAGGATGACCAGTGCCGCCACCAGCACTCTAGGGCTCCACTCTTTTTCCGGACATTACTGTCTTTTATAAGCTCTTCCCCACACAGCCAGTGACATCAAGCCAGCCTTGGTTTTGACATGGGCTTAGTTAGGCCCAGGCTGTATCAAGGGATAAAGAGGATCAGAGCTCAATCAATTCATTCATTCATTTATTCCCACATCCATCTAGTAATCCTGTATTGGTACCCACAGGGTGCCCAGAAATGCTCAGCCTCATCTCCAACCCAAGATGTTTATTTGTTTTATTAAATTGTTACTTATCTAATTGTTTGTGTGTGAGAATGTGGGTGGCAGTCAGAGAACAACTTCTGGGAGCTGATTCTCATCTCCCACCTTTTTGAGACAGGGTCTCTCTTGATGCTCCTGCTGCGGCAGCTGCATGTAAATGTAGGTCCTGGGGAAGGAACATGGATCCCAGACTTGCAAGGCTAGTTCTTTTACCCAGTGATCCATCTTCCAGCCCCAGCCCAGAAGATCTGTCAGCTCATATTTCCCTGGCCTAGGACTCTCCTCGGTTCAGCGCCAAAGCAGTTAACTGCCCCACACTGTCATCCACTCCCTGTCCTCTGCCTAAGTCCACTGTGACCACCTGAACTGACATGTTTGGGGGGGCAGCTTGGCTGTGCTTCAGCTCCTACCCTCCTCTATAAGAACATCTCCTATTTAGGCCCCCAGACCCTGGGAAATAATCCCTTGTTTGCTTTATCTGAGGTGCGGCTGGGCCCCAGGCCTCTTAGCCAGAGCCTTCTGGATTCATTTTATATTCAGGTCCACCTCCATCCCCATCCCAGCTCTTCACACCTTCCCAGCGCCCCAGCACCTCCAAGTGCTTCCGCGGACAGCTGTGGGCAGCCATGGCAACAGAGAGAGACATGGGTACAGGCATCGGGGTGGCCTGGTGCATCAGTCTGGGTGCACTTGTACAAGGACAGTGAAGGCACAGGAGCAGAGGGAAAGGGGTGGGGAGGTACCAGGAAGCGTGCATGGCAGAGGTACTTGTTGGGGGAAAGCCAGCTGGGGTATATGTCGGACTGAATGGGTTGGTGTGTGGCTCCATGTGTGACCCTCCCAGCAGCTGTCAACCTGCATTAGCACACACATGGGCGAGCCTACACTTATACTCAAGAGGCAGCAGGGTAGAAGGGAGGGTGGAGAAACATACTGATGGGGGGGGACAGAAGAGGTTTCTGGTCTGAGCTTCTCTTGCTGGATTTCTAAGTTTCCGCCCCCACTCTGGGCCTCAGTTTCTCCATGTCTAACCCGAGTGTGTTGAAGTAGAGATCTCTAAGGACCTTTGGCGGCTCTAATATATATGCTCCAGTTCCTTGATGTTTTGTATGTGATAGCAGATTCAGAAAGGCTTTCTTCCTGAAGGAGAAACACCAGGGAAAGGCATGCAGAACCACCTCTGAAATATGGATGAAACTTCCATTACTCTGCCATAACTTCCGGCCCCCTGCTCTGTGTACTTCTGTCTTCTTACAACCAAAGGAAGGGCAGAGACGAGGGTGGGCTGTGTCTGAGCAACCTTCCCTGGTTAATGAGGGGTGCAGCAAGAGATTCCAGCAGCAGCCTTGGACCCAGGGTTGTTTTTAGTTCCCTTAGATTCCTGAGGTTGCTTCAGGTTCACAGACACGGTGAAAAGGCTGCTGAGGAGTACAGAGAGCCCTTGCCTGGCAAATGGCCACCATTTTGTCTAGCGGGGATTTGAGGGCAGAAGTAGTGTAATGTCCAGTGACATCTCTGGAGGTTCATAAAGAACGTGGTGCTTTTAGAAGATGAATAATACAGGATACACACAGAAGGGATTTTGAAGATAACTTCATTTGTAATTTACACAGGATTTTAAATCTGAATTATTACTAAAATTGTATCAGGCGTGGCTTAGAAATTATAGGTGGGGATGGAATCTCCCCATACAGCCAGCCATTGGTACTGCCATTGCTGAACTGATTTTTAATCTTGATTCCCGTAGGCTTCCCTCAATTATCCTAAGAAAGACATCCGACTCTCCTGTGCCTCCATTGCCATCTATATAGTGATGGGGAGATGGGGAAAGGGGTTAAGAATGGTTTCCTCTTCCCCAACATCTACCTAGACAGCTCTCCTAAGGAGCAATTCCATTGTTCTTATAAGACCTTGAGCTGTGGGGTCGCTGCAGAAGAAGAGGTCAGCTCCGTTCACGCTGCAGGGGAAAACAAGAGGCTCAGCCTGCACACCAGGGCAGGCAAGCACTTTCCTAGCCTTCATTTGAGGTCAAAGAGGTACAGAGAGGTCAGGGAAAGTGAGTGGCAGAATCAGGCCCAGGCAGCCCTTTGGGATGTTAGTGCAATACTCTTCCACTGCCCTCCCCCACCACCTTATACAATTAATTTACCTCTAGAGGTTCTAGAAAAATGGGTGGGAACTAAAGAGAGCTCTCAAGATCCACAGCTGGGTCTGAGAAGGTTAAATTCCCAGCTGGAAGCATTCAGCGAAGCTTCCAAAAATCGGGCAGTCCTTACAACTTGCAAATAAGTACTTCAGGCCACAGGAAATGATCCCAGACCACAAGGCCCGGGGATTGCACCAGAACAGTCCTGCCTGCGTGTCAGCACCGTGTGGGAGCAGCAGCCTGGGTGAGAGTGGCTGTGAGGCATCCTACAGACTTCAGGATTTAGACAGACCTGGGCTGGGGTGTGTATGCCCAGCTCTGTTATTCTCTAACCCCCTCCTCAACGCCTTCGAGAACTGACAATGATGGACGGTAGCCACTCGAGTTTCTGCAAGGCCCCACTGGCCTGGTGGATGTTCCAAAGGCTTTGCAAGCTTTCAACTGCCACTCACTCTATGCTGGAAATGCTGCATGTACACATGTACTCTGGGTAGCCAGAGGAGGTAACTCTGGTTGTGACCGAAGCCTCCGGTTTGGGGAAAACTGGAGACAGGGTGCTGCGGGTGGGGGTGGGGGTAGTGGGAGCTGCGGGCCCCCGCAGCAACCTTTCCTGCTCGGCTGAACGGCGGGTTCTGAGGCAAGGCTGAGGCCCACGGGCAGGAATGCGGTTCCACAAAGCCGCTCCACCTAGCCCGAGTTGGCGGGACCACGAAGGTGCTAGGGGACTGGGGACGGGGCGGGGACAGGCCTCTGGCCTTTTCTCTGGGAAGAATCTCCTTCCAAGAGGGTCCCGGCTAGAACCCAGGATTTCCATTTCAATGCTCCCTGGCAAGCTGCCCTCCTCAGAACTCGGCTAAAGGCTCGCGGAAAAGCCTTTTAAAACACACTAATTGCAAACAATTCCTGGGCCTCTCCTGATTTCCCTCCACGCGGCTCTGGGGGCGGGGCGGGCCGAGCGCCCAGGGGTCATTTACATGCGCCTGTCGCTGCTCGGTGTGTGAAAGCCCAGGCCAGCAGCCACATGCCGACCCCAGCGGGCCAGGACTTGAGCTCTTGTTTCCTTCCGGGTCCTTGAAGGCCTCACTGGACGGGGTGGTGGTGGCGGCGGTGGCCGTGGTGGGTGGAGCTGAGGGAGCCTAGAGCAGGCACCTGGACAAAAGCACCATGGCTCCAGGAACCTGTTGTAAGGACACCAGAACAGGTCAGGCATCACCGGCCTTCAGCGGCCTGGATCCCAGCTGAGGGCCCTCAATCCTGGCCTCATTGCTAGGGAGCTTCGGGAAGTCGGCCTCTGCCATGGTGCCACTGGGCAGTGGTGAAGTTGGAGTCTGGCCCACCTTCTACCTCCTACCTCTGATTCCCCAGGGAGAGAGGGGGCCTGTTTTCAATAGTTTCCGAGCTGGCCAAGACCAACAAAACCCCTTCCGGAAGGTTCTGAACTGTTCTAGCCTAATCTGGAGGAGCCTCTGGGGAATTCCGACTAAAGTCATGCTTCCTCACACTAATCGCTGTAGGCAGAGCCCCTCTGGAAGGGTCTGGAGGATGAACGAAAGAAAACTCATCTATTCCAACTGGCCCCAGTTCATTGTTCATGAAAGGAATGTGAGACCTTGGGAGAAGAAGGGCACTGGCTCCTGCCTCTCGGGCCTTTGGCTGATAGTGATAACGCTCCAAGCCTGTACTCTGTGCCTAGAGCCTTTTAAATATTCACGGAGCGTGTTAAATGTTCACTCATTTCATCTTTTAATCAGCCTCATGCTGAAGAAACAGATGCTCGGAGAAGTCAAGGCACTTGTCAAAGTTCACACACTGGTGTGTAAAGAAACTAGGTTTGCATCTCAAAAGAATAGGCAGAGGTGAAGAGATGGAGGATATTCGATGCCCTCTTCCAGCCTCCGTCCAGGAGAAAGAGAGTGGGGGAGAAGGATGTAAATATTAAAAATAAACTGCCTTGGAACCCAGATGGCTCCAGAATCTTTATCACTGAGCCTCAAGATCAAATCTGAGAGAATGAGGACTGCTGTCATTTATTAGTGCCTGCTCACGTGTCAGGCATTTGACACCTGTACCTCTTAATTAAGTTCCTCATCAATTCTACAAGACAGACCAGATCGTCTCAATCTTATAGAAGGGGCCATAGAGGCATGGCGGGTAGGTGACTTTTTCAAGGCCCTAGAGTTGGTAAGCAGCAGAGATGAGACTTCAAGCGTTGGCTCTGCGTTAGGTACTCTACCAAATGAAGCATGGGCATTCCGCCTATAGCATCTATGTGAGGCTTGGAGCGAGCATGCGAGAGTGGGCTGTTCTATCTGCAGACAGCATGACCAACCACCTCATTTCCATCCCTCTTTCTTTGGCAAATAACTTTCCCAATCCTCATTTCATTCTCATCAGACTCCTAGCTGGAAGGAAGTGGGTCTTACTGAAGACCTTATGTGCTGGGTAAGTGTTGGATGTCAGGCTCTGATGCTTTTGAAGGGACAAGTCACTGTCCCATTTGAGCCATGCTTACTCAGTCCCAGGAGTGAAGCTGATCAAATAACAAAATAAGATGGAGACACATCTTGTAAAGTCTGGAGGACTTTGCGGAGGTGAGTGGGCACTCCGAGATGAAGGCTTCCATCCCCAGCATTCTGGCATGACCTCATTGCACATGTGTCCACCACATGCGTTGGCACCACTACTGAAACATACATACCAGCGTTGGTAGGCTTCAAACAGATGAGTGGGAGGGGATTGTCCTTGCCCCTGAGTTGTCTCTCCTCCAGACAGCCATCCCATAGCTCCTTTAATCCTTCCTTTTAGGGCAAAATATCCAGACCTCCTCCCTACCTAGGCAGTTAGGTGAAGTAGAAAAATCACCTGGTTGGAATCTTGTAGACTTAGTTATTTTTGTTATCTGTTTATTTTGTTTTCTATCCTATCAGGTGCTGGTGAGGGAACTCAAGGCCATGTACATCCGGGAGAGATGGCTCGGTGGTTAAGAGCACTGCCTGCTCTTCCAAAGGTCCTGAGTTCAATTCCAAGCAACCACATGTTGGCTCACAATCATCTGTAATTAGAAAAATAAAATGGTACCACTGAGCTACTAGACATCCCAGGTTTGGATTTAGTTAAATTAAGCATTTTTTTCCAGATTTCTAGCTGTGTGGTTAAAAAAAAAAATTCCTTCACCCCTCAAATGACAGCAATAATACTATCAGGCTCTTCCGAGGTTCATATAAAAAAAAATCACGAACAAAGAGACTTTTGCGTCAGATGCAAAAACAGGAAAACGAATACCCCCCCTCAGGGTGGGGGAGCTGAAATTGGAACTCGGGGCCTTGTGCATGCTAAGCACATATTCTACTGCTGAGCTGCACACCTAGCCTAGCAGATATCTTGCTATCAAGTAGCAAGGGAGGAGAGTCAAGCAATGGGCAGAGGGTGTCAGTTGTGATAGAAGTCAGTTAGGACTCTGAATCCCTGGATCTTAATCTTGGAGGTAGAGGTAGCTTCGTACAGATGGTGCTTCAAGCAAGAATTACAGCTGATACATATGTAGCATTCTTTAAATTTATTTTTTTAGTTATATTGAAGCATGTGTATGCATGTGTGTTTGTGCACATACTGCAGATGGAGATATCAGACCCCTTGGAGCCAGAGTTACAGGCAGTTGTGAGTCACCTAACATGGGTGATGGAAACGGAACTCAGGTCTTCTGCAAGAGCAGTTAGTATTCATCACTTGCCATTCTCATGCTTCGTAGCTTTATCTAATTTAGTCTCTTATGAGAGAAACCTGCCATTGTAAAATAACTGTTTCTAGCCCTGTTTCACAGACAGGGAAACAGACACAAAACACTTAAGTCATTATCCTAGCTAGTTAATCAGTCTCCTAAGAACACACTTTCTTTCTATTTACTTATTTATTGTGTGTTTGTAGGCATGCATGCACATGTGTACCATAATATGCATGTAGAGGTCACAGGACAACTTGCAGGAGTTGGTTCTTTTCTTCTCAGTGATCAGATTCAAGTTGTCAGGCTTGGCAGTAAATGCCTTTACCCACTGAGCCATCTCATCAGCCCAATACACTCTTTTGTTGGTTTTGAAATCATTTCTGACTGTGGAGCTCAGACTGGTCTCAAATTCATGATCCTCCTGTTTCAGCTGCCAAAGTTCTGGGGTAGTAAGTGTGTGTCACCCTGCCCAATGTGAAACTCAGAGAAAATTTACATTTAATTTGTTTTCCTTTTTGCAGCACTGGGAGTAGAACCCAGTCCTAGGGCCTTACATAATCTAGGCAAAGGAAGTTGTTTTATTTTTTCTTCAACCACTGAGATACATCCGTCCCCAGCCTAACATTTTAACCCCAGACTTTCTAGCATCCTCAGACCCAAGATACCTATGTGGGTAGCAGTTTGCCAGTGGAGGTGGAGGCTGAGTGTGGAAGTGTGACACCAGCTCAGAAGTCTTGCTGGGGTTGGGGGATGAGTCAGGTGAATGGGGGTCAGAACCGAAGGGCCCCATCTGCCAGGTTCAGGGACTGGGACTTGACTTTGGAGGCAGTGTAGCGTCGCTGGTGGGTTTTCAGTGGGGAATGACACACAAACATGGTCTTAACTGCCTGTGGTGTGGAGGCTTCTCAGAGGAGGACGCACTCTGGTGGCAGAGAAACGATAAAGGCAGCATTTGTAGGGATGGAATGCTTGGGATGGATTCCAGAGATATTAAGGAGGTAGAATTGGCAGGACATGGTAATTAATTAGATGTGAGAGGTGAGAGGAAGGGAGGCACTAAGGTTTCTATCTAGAAGCCTGACTGGATTGCTGTGGGGAGATCCTGCCCCTAAAGAAATGAAACTAGTATGGTCAAATGGTACTGTGAGTCTTGTTTGAGGAGAGGCAAATTGGATGTATCTTTGGAGATGGCCACTGAACACATGTCTATGCAGGCTGACGTTTGGAAAGAGTGAACAGTCCAGGCTGAGGTGATACAGGATTCACTTGCTGAGGACGAGGAGAAAGCCACAGGCAGGGTTGAGAAGGCCCAGGGAACCTCTACAGGGAGGCAGATTTTGAGAACAGCACTTGGAGGGCCCCAGCATTGAAGGAGCTTGCAGGGCCTTGGAATGGAAGCAACTGAGAAAGAGTATGCAAAGTCCCGGGACCAGGAAACCCACACATAAGTGGACAGGTAAGAATTAGGGACTAGAGTGTCATGAAGCAGGAGCCACTCGGACGTACCAAATGTGGCCGAGAAGCTTACGGTTTGTTTGCTATAATTAGGTCTTTGGAGAGAGAGAGAGAGCGCTGATGTAGTTAGGGAGTCTGACAGTGGTGGTCTAGGAAACCAAGGGCAAATAGAAAAGCCTAGAAGCCCAGTGAAGACCCTGGGGAAAGAGAACAGAATGCCAGCTAGGGGGAGACACTAGGTCACAGGGGAAGCTGAGCTTGGCTAATGGAAATGAATGTTAGTCTCTTCCCTCCTGGCTATTTTTCTCCCTGCCCCTCCTCCTGCCCCCCAAACTTGGGTCTCTGCCCTGGGCATGCTGAGGTTTGTCTATGCCTTTCAAAGTGCCGGGTCCTCCACCTCTCCTCTGGCTCCCTCATGTCTTCCAGCAGAAACCTCCCTTCCTTGGCTTTGGACTAAGCCCCTGAGAGAGCTGATGAGACAGCAATTAGACCAGTTGCAACGGCCATGCGTTCACATCTCTGTGCCAGGACAGGCCTGCTGGCACCTTGCCAGATTCCTCTGGGCCAGCTTCACTGCATGGTCTCTCTCCTGTGTGACCCCACCACCACCACCATCCATGAAGGAGCATACCCGGGAATAAAGGCTAGAGGTACCGCCTTAAGTCTCGGGCCCCCCCAAGAGTTGGGTGGCTATATACCCAAAGAGACAGGTACAACGCTCCCAGCCACAGTACCAAGCCAGTGCCCACCAGCTGAAGGGTAATCGAGGGAAAAGGTAAGATTAGGGGCGGGCCTTCATCCCACGTTCCTGCCCTTCACATCTTATGTGACTCAAGATGCTTTCCCTTTCCCAGGCTGCTGTGTCTCGCCCTCCACAAAGCTTCTAGGGGCTGCCAGGCCCTCGGGAGAAATCTGCCTTTGTTGGGCTGGTTCTTTGGGGCTTGCCTGCTGAGTTCTGTGGCCACGAGGGCCTAATTTTCCACAGGCTTTTGGGCCTTGGTCACAAAGGTTTCATAGTCCTGCTGGCCATCCGTCTCGCATCTCTACCTAAATAAACTAGAGCACATTCTCTCTTCCTCTTTCATACTTGGACTTGATGAGGGCAGTCTCTGGCTTTGATCTCAGCCTCTCCGAGGTGATGGATCCTAGAGCTAGCATAAAATGTTCGTCTATTACAGCAGCACTTGGTGGGATAAAGAGCACAAATACTGGAGCTGACGCTGTACTCTACAGTGGATGCCTCCCATCCTTCCCTAAGTACCGCATGACTGCTTCTGCACAGAGGGACGTGCAGGAGGGACGAGATGCTCAAGACCAGCCCCACTCTCCCACAGCGCCATCTGGGGGAGCAGCAAGTCATCCAAATGTCTCTCTTAAGTGTCATCCTGAAGACTGGTTGGGGGGGGTCAGGGAGTGGGAGGGCAAAAGAATCACAAACAGAGGTGCAGCACAGTGTGTAAGAAATGACACCAGGTCTTGGGAGGTGGGGAAGGAGGCAGAGAAAACATGAGAAGAGATCCCGTGACACAGAGTGACTTGGTGTTTTTGAGAAAAAAAGACTAGGCTTTGGGCATCTGTCCTTGCAGGATGGGACTGCAGAGGTATGGGAAAGATGTCCTTGGGCGTGGTAGTGGAAAAGCAGGGGAAGCTTGTGAGCTGCAGCTGGAGGGCAGGAATCAACAGTTGCTTGTGGCTTACCTGGCAGAGATGGAATTTGAAGTGGTTGGGTAGGGCTGGGCTATTAACTGGTACCAGAGGTTTGAAACTGTCTTCACTTCTGTAAACTGGGTACATAATAACATGTGCTTTATAGGCTTGATGTGTGGGAGAAATGGCAGCATGCCTATAAAAGGGCCTTGAAAATATCAAGGTCTATGCCCATGGGAAAGATTGGTGTTATTTGGGAGCCTAGGTCTGGTCCTAGGTTCAAAGTTACCACCGTTAGGCTCCTGTAGTTGGCAGTCTTCGTCTTGCTTCTGATCACTGTTTGCTTAGCATCTCCTCCCAGGAGCTGCCTGGAAGGTAGGCCTCATGTCTCGCTCCTGTCTATATGTTCAGGCACGGGCCCAGGAAGTCCCCAGTGATCAACATTCAGTATGTGCACACATGCAGGTGGAAAAGGGAACCAAAGGATCATGGATGAAAGTCCTGATAGCCATGTTTGAAGATGGCCCTGTGGGCAGATATGTCCTCAAGCAGGCCCCATCCATGAGGATCCCTAATGTACCTTTCTCTCTTGTGTTCAATCAGATACACATCTGCCCACAGGAAGAGCACCTTCCCAGTTTCCTCTAGCAGGGTGTCAAACTCAATACAACCTGCTTATCTTACAGCCCAAGAGCTCAGAAAGTCCCTGCACTGCAGTGGGCACACGCTTTCTCAGAACATGCCCTTGGCCCCATAGCACACATGAGGCCCCCTCGGCTGAGTGGCTTCTGCTCCGCATTGGACACTACGAGGGCATCTGTTTAACCTTGGGGAAGGCTCACAGAACTGGTCACTTGCTGGGAGGCCAGTCCTGCTGGTAGGGATGTTGGGGGAGGGGACATGAGGTGGGGAGCTGGGGAGCATTAGAATTGAGGAGGGAAGGAAAACCTGATCAAAACCATGTCACAAAGAAGAGGGAGGGGGAAAAAGAAAGGAGAGAGAGAGAGAGAGAGAGAGGAGAGAGGTTTCCATTCACAAAGAAATCATTATGGTTAATTTAATTCATTGTAGCGTTTAATACAGAAAAGCTTTTCTACAGAGACTGGGCATCAGGCCAACATTTATATATAAATGGGTTTTATTTTAAAAGCGAATGCAGTGAGGGGGGATAGGCTCAAGTTGGTCCTCTCACTCCCACTCTCCTTCCCTCCTCTCCTTTCTCTACCTTTCTGACCCTGTGTAGACCAGGAATTAGGTATGCCACAAAGTGACTACCTACTTCCCACTCCTATGTCACGACATTTCTTTTTCTAAGGCCCTGCCTCCTTCCCTTTCTCAGGATCAGGGGGAGCTCTCTGGCTTGGCCTAGCTCAGAGCAGCATTGGGCAATAACGGCCTTTGACTGTTCTCCATATGACAGCCCTGAGAAATCACTCTACTTTTCTAGTCTCTATCCAGGACAGCTCCTACCTCCTCTACAAAGGAGGACACCAAGGCACAGAAGAGAAGCGTGGCACGCACGACTTGATTAATGGTAAGGGAAGAACTTGAACCTGGGTCTTCTGGTTCTCATTGTGATGCTGTAGGCATCCAGCGCCCTTGGCTTGCCAGCTCCTCCGTCCTGGGGGGCTGGCTCCATTCTTCTGCACCTGAGGCAGGCCCAGCTCTTCCCTGCCAGGCTGCAGAGGAGCCCCTCCCACAGCTAGCAGTCCTCCAGCAAGCTAATCAGCTAATTCACACTGTGGTGTCAATGGCAAATAATAACTTACTGTAAAGTGCTAATGGTGTAATTTCAGGCTCTCTGGGCTGCTTGGAGGCTGGAAAAGAGCTGTGGGGATAGGACGACTTTCTAGAAGTTCATCGTATTCTATTACAAATTGCTCATCCCATGCCCCTTGCTGCCACAGAAGCATGTAATGCCCATTGGTCTGGGATCCTAGCCTGCGGAGGAACACATTCCCATGGGTCGAGTGACACCTGCTCTTAAAGGGACACCCTTAAGGAAGCACCCAGATTCACCCGACTTCCTTTCTTTCCCACTCTCTAGTTTCAAAGGCAGGGACCAAGGTACACAGGGCTTGGTCATGTGAGAGAAGGAGGTAGCCATGACACTGACCTAAGGACTTAAGTAAAATGGTGTCCTTTCCTTTGTACTGCCATGTGCCAGCTATGGCAGCTTCAGCTGCTGGGGCCAAACTCCCTGTTTCCTTACAAGGCAGGATAGCTACACATACTTCCACTGTAAGGAGACCCAGAAAACTGGAATGTCTTGTTCAAGGTCATGCCTTTAGACGTGAAGTTTGAGTTGATATTCATGACTCGTGACCCTTGGCCTTGAGGCTGACAAAACCTTGTCTAGACAAAGAGGAGTAGTGGATTCTCAGGGTGGCATTATGACTCTATCATATACAGCAACCTTTGCATGAGCCTCAGAATTACTCATTAAAGTCATAAATTCTAGAAGACAAGTGGCTAGTGGACCCAGCAGTCTGAGCATAGGGACCAAGCATTCACTCACAGTTCAGAGGCCCCACAACTCTCTTGCCCCTTAGACAAGAATTAGCGGGTCTGACACTGGGGTCCAGGCCCTCAGGAAAGGTCCTGTGTGTCCTAGGTCTCCTTGTAGCCTGGCTGGTATTTGGGGTATTTGGGGTTCAAGCCCAGCAGAGGCCCACATCTGGATCCCCTTAGCTCGCTGCGTTCCTTCTTGGCTGAGAAGAATGTATTCAATGCCGGAGGAGCTGCTGGACTGCGGACTTGCTGCCCGGACCGGCTATCAAAGCAGAGTGGCAGCAGGCCCCAGGGGAGGGGCTTCGTGGGCTCTCCATCATCGAGCAGCCGGCCCAGCCGGCCCCGCCGCCAGTAGCTCCAGGGTGGAGCAGGAGCCTTTCAGCAGGCACTCCATCGGCGCGGCTGCAAAGGAGCCGGCCAAACTGGCTGGTACAGCCCCGGCAGACCCGCTGCTTCTGATTAGTGGTTCACTCTCTGCTCCTGCTCCACCAACCTGCCCTACACCCACCCCCCGCCAGAACTGCCGCAGTCACCATGTGCCCCCAAGATGAAGGTTGTGGGTGGGGAAGGGGCCTGGAGTCCCTAACCAGAGCTGAGTCAAGCTAACTTTTGCAGACCCTTGAAAAAAACAGAGACTTGGTTTTTTTCTTTCCAAATCTTCATTTGCTCTGCCTTTGAGTTCCCTCTCTGAAGAGTTCCAACCACAACCAACCTTAGCGAGAAGCAGTTATTAAAAAATAATGCTAAGGCATGTGCAATCTTTTATACTGCAGCATAGCGGTTAAGGGGAAAGGTTTGGAGCCAGGCAGCCTGCGTTTAAAACCTAGTTTTGTCACTGATTAACTCTGGGCCTTAGGTCTCCCCCAGGCCCCATTTTGAAAGTGCCAAAACAATAGGCCACCAGGTCCCAGGGCTGTCCTGAGACTTAAGTGAGTTAATACTATAGAGGGCTTAAAATAGTGCCCAACACAGAGTGAGCACCCAATAAATTCCTAGTGTTCCAAAATTTGTTCCCATTCCTTGCTCATTTGAGTCTCTTGCAAACCTGGACTGTAGAGGTTGTAGTGGAAAATAGGTCGCGCAGTGAATAGAGGCAAGGCTGGGGCTTGTCCTCAGCAGGTCTCTCTTCCCTGTTCCCCAGCACCGTGACCTTTCTGGCACTGCCCATGGTGCATCAATCAACTGACATTGGGAAAGAACTTTTCTCCAGGCTGTAGTTTTTACTTTTGCTTTGGGATGATTTGCCAAGGAGGCCAAATCAAAGATTTCAAAGTGGGGGGCCAGAAAACTGCTAATCCTTCCTAGCTGGGGCTTCAAAGGAGTGTAGCCCTCAGAGGAGCAGCCCAGACTCCCCGGGGCTCTAAACGGTCCACATGTGCTGCCCCCCCCCCAAGATGCATGCCTTTCTGATTTGCAATCTACCTAGTGGGGGCGAGAAGTCAGGGATCCACAAAGTAGCCTATTGCCTGGAAAGGGCTAGGTTCTGATACCTGTACCTTGATAGTTGAAGAGACAGGAGGGCCACCAGAATCATACATTGGATAGTCTCATCAGAGAAGGTGTAGGGAGCAAGAGAACCCAAGGGCTTGCCTTTCAGGCTAAAGTGTACTCCCATACCCTGGGTACCCCAAGTCACCACCTGTGGCCCTCTTTTCACCTCCTGCTTTCCAGGAAGCCCACACTGCTGCAGGATGCGGTGAGGATGCCACGGAAAAGTGTATGTGTGTGTGTGTGCACGCGCCCCTGTTCTTTTCCTGCAGGCTGCAGCCAAGGGATCTGGGCCAGCCTCACAGGGAGCTGGCAGGAAAGCCTCCAGGGAATGTGACCACAGCTCACCCTGCCTCTGCCACAGGCCAGCTGGCCCAAAGGCCACACGCACCCTTTCTAAATTGAGCCCAGAGATTGCTGAGGGTTGAGTTCTCTAGTCAGGAGAGAGAAGACCCAAAAAATGCTGCTGCCATAGCAGCAGTGAGGTGGTTTCTCTCACACAGTGGGTGGGGAAAGAGGGAGGGCAGAGGCTGAATCTGCATCCGGGTCCAGATCCCTCCTGCCACCCAGTAAGGAATGGGCAAGCCTCCAGATTCGAGTCTGAATGTGGAAGTGCTCATACTGTGGCTCAAGGCTGCGGTGGGGGCAGCCTTGTAGGGAGAGCATTGAGCTTGCACTCATTGTGTCTGCTACCAGACCTGTGCGACCATTCCCCGATGAATGGTGGTTATGCGCCACTATGGAATGCATAACAGTAATGGTGTCTTGACCAGGCTGTGCTGATTACAAGATAGGCCCTGTGCTTGTGTCCCGGTTCTCAAAGCTTTTTACAACCTCTGGCTTCTACTCACTTTCAAGGCTGGTTCTGTTTCACCCGCGGGTTCTGTGAGAACCACTCCGTGAGCTATAGGACAAATTCCTAGGTAGCTCAAGTTAGCCAAAGTTCCGTTTTTCTGTGTATGTGATTGGAACCCTACATCCACCTCCACCAGACGGTGGAGGCTGGGAGTTTGCCCTGTGGCTCCTCTCTCCCCTTTCAGCAGTTCACATATGTGCATAAGACACACACACACACACCACATACATACAAACACGGGTACTTGCTGCCTATTAGCTTCTGACCTGGTCCACTAAAGCCTTCCGTGCAAGAGAGATAATAAATTGAGTGACATGAGAAGAAGCCGTCTGTTGTGGAGGCAGGGGTTGAAGTGGAGTAACTTCTGAAGACACCAATTAGCTTCAGCTGAAAGCTACCCTCAGCAAACAAGTGACTAGCCTGAGCAAGGGCCTGGCCCCAGTGGCTACTCAGTTTTACCTCTTGCCCATAGTTCTGCCATTGCTGGACCAAGAAGACCAGTTCGGTGAAGAGCCGCAGACCAAATCTGCAGGCCAGGCTTGGTAGGTCACTATACCTGTAACAAACACAACACACATGTGCGCGTGTATGTGCCAGTGCATGCATACACAAGCACAAATGCATATACACATGTGAACATGCACACACACAATGCATCTTCATGCACGGGACCTTACTCCATGCATCACTGTTTTCCCAACAATGTTAACAGCAAGTGTGGGGCATCATTCCACACTGCCTATGTGGCTAGCTTACTCTTTTGAACGGCCATATTGTATTCCACTGTACTGAGTCACGCTGGGAGTCGGTCACCTCACAGAGGCTGCTTAGGCTGTGTACAATTACCGCATCTGAACAAGAATTTCATTGTTAGAAAGGACTGCTGAGCTAAGTGTTTACATGTGATCTTCCCACTCTGTCCCTCCCCTAGCTGCTCAGTTCCTGGAGTGGGGATTCTGGCTTGCGGATAGAGAAAGTCGTCGCAGATCCCAGCACTAGCCTTCTGAGGTCTTAGGTGGTGAATACAGAGCTGGCTTCCTGGTCAGGCCCACTGTAGAGGGGCGAGTTCTGGTATAGCTGAGCCAACATATCTGACAGCCTCACTCCCCACATCCAGCTGGATCTGCTCCTGAGCAGGCTGTTTGGCTAACCCCTCCATGTGGTTCTGGAAACTGCATTGCCTCCAATCTGGAGTCCCACTTCTCAATCCCCATTTGCCTAGCAGAGACCAGGGTGGCAACTTCCCTCTACCAGGGCTACACACCTCTAGAATCACAGCCAGGCACAGATCATAGACTCCCCAGAGCTTGCAAAGTCCACCGACAGCCCCTTTCGGACGTGGGCGGAGTGGAGGCTAGAAGCTGGGGATTTTTCCTTAATAATAACTTGGCGCCCCAACTCATTGGCAGCTCTGCCTGCCTGCAAGCCAACCTGCACCCCCCCACACACACCGGAGAAGCCTTCATCTTCAAAGCTTTTGGGAAACAGTTAATTAACCCTCACAGCCCTACTGCCTGCCTGTCTGCCTGCCTGCCTGCCTGCCTGCCTGCCTGCCCGTTTGCCCGTCCAGGAGGCTGTGTTTCTCCCAGCTCCATGATGTGGGGGGTTGCTAAAGAAACCAACATCTAGAGAAAGTGCATGGTGCTGAGACCAGAGGGACAGGAGGCTCCCAGGCAATGAAGCACTCTGCATTTCAAGCCTTCCCATAGCCAGTAGGAACCCCAGTGGTAACCCCCTCCTATCTATGGACTAGGTGTAGAAGAACGTACCTTCAAACCGAAGTCACGAAACTTTCTGTGCCTCCAATTCCTCATCTTTAAAATAGCTGTTAATAGGACCCAGGTGTCAGAAGTCCTATGGGACAGAAGGGGGCCAAGTGCTCTGGGAACTGTGTGTCCAAATGCCAAATGGATGGAATTGTGAGTGTTTGGAGAGCTGCCTCAAGCAGGGCACTGAATGGAAGAGGCCTGAGGGGGCAGAGAGGCTAGTTGGGTCCCCCAAGCTCCATGACAAGGGCTCTCTCTCTCTCTCTCTCTCTCTCTCTCTCTCTCTCTCTCTCTCTCTCTCACACACACACACACACACACACACACACACACACACACACAAAGAGAGAGAGAGGGAGCACACTCATCTGCATACAGGCATGATGCACATGAACAAATAAATACACCAAAATTAGCCAAAGCAAACTGCAGGGATATACGACAGCTTCCTATAGAGCTGTCCTACAGACAGATGCTCCCATTTAGGGGCGCAGAATGCAGGAAGCCCAGGGAGGGACAAATGGGAATTAGATGGCAAGTTGGATGCCAAATGAAGCAGCCTCCTTCAATAACCCTATCTCCCCACTCTTGTTTTTGTGACAGCCCCCAGCACCCTCAGTTTCTGAGGGCAAACCTCCCAGTTTTTCTGCTGTTCCATTTAATGATTCCACATGCTCTGTGTCCTCCGTAAGACTAGCCGCTCACCAAGTGCAGTGAAAGGATCCTGTTGTTCTGTATCCCCAACCCCTAGCACGCTGGGAACTGCTAGCATGTACCGCGCGCCTGCTCCGTGCTTCATTATGTGGCGGGGTGCCATCTTCATATCGACGGAGCAGTCAGCAGCATCTTCCACATAGGGAAACTGAGGCTTAGAATGAGGACATTATTTGCCCAATGTCATACGGTTAAGGTGAAGGAGATAGAGGATTCCAACAAAGGAAGGCCCCAGGACACCACTCCCCAGCATACTGCTTCATCTCTACATGTTGCCAGGGAGCCCCTGTACTGGTGGGCAGAAGCTGGGTCAGGTTAGCACCTATTCCTTGGGTTCTGATGGAGCCAGCTGCAGTCTGACTTGAAGGGCTACAAGGCTTTTGCATGCCTACATCCACTCCAGCCCATCTGTGAGAGGTTGAGGGTAGTCACTATTTCACATGCATCCTGACTGGAGAGCAGAAAGGCCCAGGGAGGGAGGGAGGGAGGGAGGGAGAGAGAGAGACTGGGCCTGGTGGGGTTCTAACCAACACACTCTCCAGCCTTCTTAGGTGTAGGCAGAAGAGGAGGGAATCGTGCCTGGTAAGAGGGGTAGTCAGGTGAGTAGCCCTCCCCCCAGCAGAAGGAGGGGACTGGAAGTCCAGAGGGGGAGGCTTGTTTCTCTGGAAGGGAAACCTTCAAACGCTAATTGGTAGTTGCAAATAATTAAAGTAATTTCCTAAGATTATAAAGAAATTTCTTAAGAGTGATTAAGCAACTCTGGCTGTGTCTAGCTGTTGGTAATCACTTCCCCAGGGGGGTGAGTGCACTTGGCAGGGTGTCACAGGGGTACTCACACCCGACAGATCCTGATTTCTTGGCAGGGGGTGGGTCACAGAGGCTGCAGGGCATAGCAGGAGACCACTGAGACTCTCTGGGGGAGTCTGAGCGAGGTCTGACTCTCGATAGAGGTCCACACACTCCCGGCTCCCTCAGAGGCTCAGGTGTAACTGGGTATGCTCATACATGTGCTCTACATTGGCATGTCATCCCAGATGCTCCTAACCCCACACGTGTGGTGGAAACTTTCCCATAGATGCACAGGTAGAAAATGACTGTCACCATCATGACCCTTCTTACACAAGCACTTGTACACTTCTGGGCATCTGCACAATTCATAGAGTCTGTAGGCACAAATAGTGGTATAGGCCTTCCCAGCACACTCAGTCATACAAAGACACTGGATAGATGAATTCAAATGATTACAGGCATGCATATACACAGTTATAGATGTACCAAAACACACACACACATACATACATGTTGACATAAAGAAATATACATTAATACACACATGTCACATATGGACAGTCATGAATGTGTAGTCAGTCATATGCATCCGGGCATTATATTGAATCTATCTATTGCATGTTAAGCACAATAGAAACTTGACATGGACACTCAACCAAGGCATCATGCACTCACAGTCACAACCACATCAAAACAAATCTCGTGCGCACCAGTCCACCTGTCTGCCCATCCTGCAGTCTACTGAGAGCTTGTGTGTTCTGTGGGACACTGTCCTGAGGGTCTCTCATGAACCACTTGGATCCAGGCCAAGCCAGGGAAAGTGGAAATGAGTTGAGGGGGCATGGGAAAAGGACCCAGGCTGGAGTTGAGCATGGCTGGGACAGCTCTGAGGGACCTTCTGTGGCAGCAGGAAGCATCACAGGATAAGGCTCTCTAACTTTCCAGAACACCAGTTTCTAGGTATATGACTTTTATCATGTCCCTTTACAGTTGTGACATTTACTTTCCTAACCTGTAAGGTGAGGGTACCTCTGTTCCCTTCTTCCCAGGCAGGATTGTCATGAGGATTGGCATCTTGCACACAATTATCCAGCAGGGGTGGGAGTTTTCTTCCTGTGACCCTTAGGGGATTTCTTGAGCTGCTCCTCACCTAGGGACAAATCTCTTTGGAAACTCCCTGTGTAAAAAGGCACGAGCTCATTTTGATGTTCTTCTTTGGGTCATCCACAGCAGCCTAGACCCTTGGGCCTCAAAGCTGACAACAAAAAAGCAAACTTAGCTCGAACCCTCGGTACCCTCAGGGGCTCTGGCCTCTTTGGTCCTGGCATAAACCTGGGTAAACCAGAAGAATCTTCTTCCCTTCTCCAGGCCTCAGTTTCTATCTTTGTTCTCCTACAGGACAGGCATAGAGGGAAGAGATGACCTAGATGATTACTAAGTCCCTGCCCAGCACTGGCAAACCAGGGTTCATGTAAATGACCCACTTGAGTCTGGGCCCAGTTGAATGATGTTAATCATGATGCCTATTATTTTGCCCTAAGACGGTCTCTGCTCCCCTAGGGCCTATTGGTGTTGATGAGGGGTGCAGGTGGGAGCTGATCATGAGGGTGTCTTGCTGGGGAATACAGGAGTTGCAAGAACAGGGCATAAAAGACAGAAAGAATAAAGTTACAAGCAATGCCCATGAAACCATAGAAGAAAGGGGATCTGGGAAAGGCCTGTGAGAATGGCTGCCTCGGCCCTATTTCCATTTCAATGAATACCAAGGGCAATTGGGACCCTACTCTCTTGACCCTTTGAGGCTTGCCCTCCCCCACTTGCCACTTGTTTTTCTGTCCAGAGCAACCTTAAAGTCCTTAAAACACAAAAGGGCCATGGGTCTGTTGCAGGGGCAGCAGCAGACGTGATGCTGGGAACACATTCCCCTTTCTCGGTGGCCGGGGAAGGGCAGGTGACGTGGTTGAAGAGTAGAGAGAGCCGAGCCCAGGGCTTGCAGCTTGAGGACAAAGGCAAAATCCCCTAAGTAGCCTCTGGCCTATGCCAGGCCCAGGGCATACGTTTCTGATTCTGCAGCCTCCTCTCCCTCTCCCCCAAAGACTTGCACCTACCCACCACATTGACCTTCACTGGCTTCCATAGATTCTACCAGCAGACATCCGGGTGTACAGTCCCTTCCTTCCTTCCTTCTCCAGGCACCAGTATATCCATTTACTTCCTTCAGCCTGTCAGTAGCTCTGGAGGGTGGGGACCAGGCTCTTTGAAGCTTGGGAATCCGTCCTTAGCACTGACAGAGAATTCCAGACTCCCATGCGCAGCTCCACTTCGAACGCTCAGACCCGTTCTCACCGACTCCTGAGAGGACAGCCCTGACACCGGCTCCCTTTGGAGACAGGAAGGGGTCTAGTCTCGAGAGTGCCCCCAGCCAACTCTGGTGCCATCAAGAGCTAGAGGTGCTTGGGCCCCCGATAACTTCACCAATAGTGAATTGTTATTCCCGACAAGGGGGTCTATGCCTTTCATACTCTTCCCATTTCCTTCTCTGCCAGTATCAGTGGCCCAGCTTGTCATTGCTCTGTTCGGACACTAAGGTCTCTAGAGTAGTGGAAAGAGGAATTACTCCAACCCCAGGCTGCTGCTTTGTGTATGACCTTAGCTAAGTCACTTCACCTTTCCAAACGAGCCTCAGGTTTCTTACTAATAAAATGGGTTCGGTCACCCCTTTGCTACAGTGAACAAGATTAATAGATTAAGAAGTACCTGGCATATAGGTCTTATTCTATATCTGGCCTTCAGTGAGGAATAATCCCCCTGTGGCCCTACTCCATACAGTCCCATGTCTCTGTCCCAGGCCTTCCTAAGGCTCTTTTACTTTTTCTTGCTTCCTGTCCAAGTCTTGCCCTGTGTTGTTTAGCCTGGGCCTTCTCGTTCCCTGAGAACGTCTACTCTCTTGACTCTGAAAAGAAGGCTTTCGTCAGAGTGAACTGGAGAGGAAGGTGACCACTCTAAGAGTTCCCGGGAGAGGATGCTACAGCGCTTAAGTTGAAGGCTGCAGGTGCCTGCAGCCCTGGCTTCTCTAAGTTAGAAAACTGGCTTTGTCCTCTACAGCTCCCATTTTCCTGTCCACTCCTTCTCATCCTGCTGTCAGAAAAGGAAGAACAGCTGGTTCCCATCCTCTGACTAATAAGCTTGCCGTGAAAATCGTTTTCCAAAATCATTAGGCCACAAAGATTCTATTCAGCTGCAGTGTTTGCCTTGGTCCCACCCTCATTTCCCTGCAAGATGGCCACTTAACAGAGATAGTGCACAGACATGCACCCGAGACCCAGAGACCTTAGCTTGCAGATCTGTGCAGACTGTCCCAGAGCAAGAAACCCAGGAAGATAGATCCCAAGACTCAGAGACCAGGAGTAGAGGAGGCATGTGGAATCTTTGCCCTTTCAGAATGGCCCAGAGCAGTGCCTTACAACAGGAGCAGAATACAGATTAGCCTGAAGCATCCCAGGTGCCCAGCCCTGGGCCTTGAGAGGAGGTGGACTGAGTAAAAGAGATACCCCTACTCTGGGGAGGATTGCTCGCTGCCTTGTTGTGGAGACAATGCACAAGACACACATATAAAAATGCGTTCCAAGGTAAATGACACATGTGTTCTCAACAACAGTGCAGGAGGTGCCTCTGGGCAGCCAAACCCCTGAGTGCACAAGAAGGACTTTATTAGAGAAGGCAGCTACCTCATAGTATCCGTTCCCTGGCCAACACTGCCACAACTGTCCGAGACCATGGGGATGAGCCAGCTTCCTATGCTGACTGCTGAGACCAACAGCCTTTGGGACCTCCCTACTGACCGTTGTCTCTCCTGGGGACTTCCCAGTAAAATGGTTCTGACTGCCTAGTCTCCCACTTAAGGATGTTTTGGTGCACACAGTGGGTAAGGTGCTGGAGGGACTCTCATCTTTGAGCAATGTTTAAAGGGAGGAAAAGGAACCACTGATAGCCTTGGGATGCCTACTGTGTATGGTACAGGAATGTTGTAGAATCCTCTGAAAACTATGGGTTATTTGGCTGTTTTCTGGGTGAAGAAACTTGGGTACATGAGCAAGGATATAGTGTTAGGAAGTGACTATTCTCAGTGTCATCACCAACAACTTACCAGAAGCCACCATCAGCAACAGCTTGCACATTCAGCCTACCATTATCATCACCACCAACCGCTCATATTGTCAGCCCTGCAATTTCTACCCATTACCATCTCCTCCACTACCTTCTCTGGAATGCATTTGCTTATTTAGAAGGGTAAAAGGCTAAAGGTATAGATCAGTGGCCAAGACTTGGGTTAAATCTCTACAGCAGTGTGCTGGAGAGACAAGGAGGGGAAGGAAAGAACTGAGCTAGTTTTGCCAGGTATGTTGATGTACACCTGTAATCCCAATGTTCTGAAGGCCAAGGCAGGAGAACCATGGGTTTGAGGTTAGCCTTTTAAAGATCCTGTCTTAAATAGAAAGAAAATAATATATAAAATAAAAATAATTTAAAATCAATATTACCCCTGCTCTCCATCTGAGGAGATTCAGTAGATCTATTCCTTATTTCTAGTCAAAGGCCGATACACTAACATGGAACCCACCCCAAACAATCTGTGTACCTGTGTAGCCATTGCCATGTATATGAATCTCTATTCATGTAGCCAAAACCCTGCCAAAACCAAGGGTGCCCTGGACATGACATGGGTCAAGTTCCTTGGTTGGTGTGGGAACCTCAGCCATGACACATCTGCTGGCTGTCCCCATCAAGACTAGAAATCCCACTAGAGGCCATGAGAGGAACAGCTAAAGGAGGCACATCTGTAAAGGAATGACGGAGTAGGCAGGGCTAAGAGCTCAGGCCTGAGGGTGGCCATCCATGGAACCTTGAAGTTTTCTTGCTCTCATGGCTCCCAGGAAGACTTGTGTCCACATGTCCATAGAGAGGAGGTGACTCATACCAGGCTCCAGGGCAAGGTGTGAGAGGCGGTCTAGGACATGCCCTCCTGTCTTCCAAATAGTAATAGGGTGTGTGAGGATGTGAATGTGCTTGATGTGTGTGGAGGGGGGAGAGAATGAGAGTAGAATCTGAATCTTTTGTTCTCTGAAAAAATGTTGAGTACTAGGGGTAGGGCAGGTCAGTTTTAGTCTGAAGAGCGCATGGGCTCCAGCGGCCCCCAAGAGAAGGTTTTGCAACCCTAAGGCATTTTAGTTCTCTTTTTTTCTCAGCTAGCAGCTCTGGCCTCTACTCCTTGGCCTGCACCCCATAGATTCAGTTATGTGCTAAGGCAGGCCATTCACTGTTTCTGTGAATGGAAAGGGGCCTCAGGGAGACTTCTAGCCCTCTGGTACAATGAGCTCCCTTCCTGTCCCTGCTGGATGCCAGCTATAGCTCAGGCAGGGCTGACTGCTAAGTCCCCACCTTATTGAGAAGACTCCTGTTTCAAAAGTGGGGAGAAAGTGAAATGCCATTGGCCACGATTTGGTAGCCGTTGAAGCTGGATGATGGGTGGACTTGGGTGGAGTGTTATGAAATGGTTGTGTCTACTTTTGTATACAAGGCTTGGAAGAGAAAAGTGTCCCTCATCTGTCCTCCTGTTTCTCACAAACAGTACTTCTTCAGCTCAGGGGACATCTCCTTGGCTGTTTATCAATGTGCCTTGGCAAATGTGGGCCTGTAGTGGGGCTCTTTATTGCAGATGTTCCGGACGGGTGGAGTACAGTAAACTCTTACCTCCTTGCATCTGGGGATAGGATTTCTATGCAGACAGGCCAGGATTTCATTAGCTTGCTTAGCTACCACGTCACACTTCTGGCTTCCGAGAAGCCTGTGGTCATTCCGGAGCCCTTCGTCTTTTTGAGGCATGTACTCATAATGTTCCACCTCTGGAGCCTGTATTGGCGAAGTTGGGTTTTGATTCTTCAAGCAAGCTTTTACATATGCTCCTACTAAATTTGATCTGGCTGGCTGATTCAGGTACCTGGTTCCAGCCTGTGGAGAATTTCCTTTTTCACTTTTCATTTCAACATATTAGCTGTCCTTTGCATGTCCAGAATGTGAAGTGATGACCAAGCTTTCTATGGCCTCCTCCTCCAGATCACCAACAACATCATATACAGGATGGTGTGGAGGCCCAGGGCTCCCTGGAGGCTCCCAAATAACTCTTTTTTTTGTTGATATCAGCCAAGGCTCTTTACTTTGAATTGTTCGGTGATTAGCTCACCATATCTGAGCAACTTCAGCTCACAGTTCTCCATCTTACTCCCTAGGACAACATGATAGTCCTTGTCACAAGCTGTGATGAACTCCAGAGATAGTCAGTCACAAAATATAACGGGGCCTAACTGACCTCAGCAAGAATGTACTGCTTGTGCATGCTCCCAGCTTCCCTGGCACATTTCCTCGTGGTCAACAACTTAACACTTCTTTGGAGAACTTGGTTGAAGACTGGGATTGATGCTCCCATAGTATATACCCTTCTCCACTTTGGGTAAGTGATGCTGTGCTCGCTAGCCTCCTAGCCTCTGTGAGTTCTGAAAGTCCTGATAGTAGATGTGACATCAGTTTACAGTAGCTATTAGTACCTGAACTTGGAGAGCAAGTCAATTTCAAAGAACAGATACACTTAATGGCAACCCAGAACTGAGCTAGTTAGGACTCTCCTGTTCCTCTCCCTTTCTCTATGGAGAGATAAGAAAAGTCAGTGGGTGATGCTGAAAAGAGGCAGTGGGTAGGATTAAAAACATATGGACCAATACATTGTTAAAAGGATTGAGGGAAAAAAGACTGGGAGGAAGTTCGGTAAGGCTTCATGGAGGAGGTTATAACTGAGCCTGTTGTGAACCTTAAAGTACAGGCGGGATTTATATGTATGGTGATGGGGTAAAAGGTTCACTGGACAGGTGGAGGAGCTGGGAGTGAAGACACAGGTGGGGACTTGTTTGAGCTATGCATAGCATGAACACAAAACAATAGTCATAGTTTTGCCCCTGTTTATCAAACATTCACTATGTGCTAAGTTAAATTAAGCAATTTGCATACATCTTTGTGTAAACATAATACCTCCTGTAAAGTATGGACTGTGATCATCTAGGAACAGGCTCAGCAAGGTCAATCGCAGCCATTCAATCCCAAAGAAACACATAGAGCCTTATTAATTATAAACTGTTTGGCTTATTAGCTCGGGCTTATTATTAACTAGCTCTTACAACTTAAATTAACCCATAATTCTTTTCTATGTTTAGCCATGTAGCTTGGTACCTTTTCTCAGTAAGGCATTCTCATCTTGCTTCCTCTGCATCTGGTTTGTGACTGCCTTTCTGCCTTTCCTCTTCCCAGAATTCTCTTAGTCTGGTCATCCCACCTATACTTCCTGACTGGCTACTGGCCAATCAGTGTTTTATTAAATTAATATAAGTGACAAATCTTTACAGTGTACAAGAGCATTCTCCCACAGCATTTACCTTATTTTATTTTGTTTTATTTTACCTTTGAGTCAAGGTTTTACTGTGTAGCCCATAATGGCCTGGACCTCCCTCTGTAACCTAGGCTGGCCTCTAACTCCCTACTCTCCTGCCTCAGCCTCCCAACTGCTCGTATTTCAGGTATGTGCCACTATGCCTATCTGAAACCCTCATCGTTGACTCCAGTGTCACTCAAAACCTGACTTCCTAGCTTCTCCTGCACTTTGGTGCTCTCTTTCTGGTGTTCATTTTTCTTGCCTTAGAGAGGACTCACTCTATCAGGGATGAAGAACCCAGAAAGTCTTGAAGGAAGCTTTGGACATGCTTTCTCTCATCCCTGAACTGCTGGCCAAGTTCTCCTTTGGCTTTTCTTGGGATTGTGTGAAGCTCTAGGAGCCTGCTATCTGCTCTCACCACCTCTTTATTTTCTTTGAGATAGGGTCTCTCTTCACTCTGTAGCTCAAGTCGGCCTTGGTTGCACAGCAATCTTTCCACCTCTGCCTTGAGTTCTGTGCTTATGGGCAGGAGCTACCCCAGATTTCATTACTCTCTGACCTCATGCAGGAATGATACGCAGTTTAACGAAACTTTTTGGAGACAGGGCCTTGATATCTAACCCAAGTTGGTTTCTACTTCTACCCTCTGCCTCAGCCTCCTCCTGGGATTACATATGTGTACCAACACTCTTGACTTCTAGACATTTTTGTTTCCACTTTGTGTATACATATTTTTTTATACATATATACTGGATTTTGGTGAAATCAAATGATTATGCACATGCACACACATACATATGCACACACACTGCTTTGTCATGGGTTGTAATGCAGAAACAAAGCACTTTAAAGTTCTGTTCTATAGTCTACTTGTCAGTCTTTGATCCAGTCCCTTCTGCTCTTTGACCTTCATTTCTCTCAGTTGGTATGTTAGATTTTAATCTCTCCTCCTTCATCCAAGCAGCATCTCAGGAAGCCCTTTGAACACTGAGTTATTCTGTGCACATAGAAGCCAACCCCATGTGTTGTGTACACAGAAATAACCCCATATGCTGCACACACAGGAATAACCCCATATGCTGCACACAGGAATCACTCCATATGCTGTGCACACAGGAGTCACCCATATGCTGTGCACACAGGAGTCACCCCATATGTTGTGCACACAGGAGTCGCCCATGTGCTGTGCACACAGGAGTCACCCATATGCTGCGCACACAGGAGTCATCCCATATGCTGTGCACACAGGAGTCGCCCATGTGCTGTGTACACAGGAGTCGCCCATGTGCTGTGCACACAGGAGTCGCCCATATGTTATGCACACAGGATTTGCCCATATGCTGTGCACATAGGAGTCGCTCATATGCTGTACACACAGGAGTCGCTCCATATTCTGTGCACACAGGAGTCATCCCATATTCTGTGCACACAGGAGTCACCCATATGCTGTGCACATAGGAGTTGCCCATAAGCTGTGCACATAGGAGTCGCTCATATGCTGTGCACACAGGAGTCACCCTATATTTTGTACACACAGGAGTCACCCATATGCTGTGCACACAGGAGTTGCCCCATATGCTGTGCACACAGGAGTCATCCCATATTCTGTGCACACAGAAGTCACCCATATGCTGTGCACACAGGAGTCGCCCATATGTTGTGCACACAGGAGTCACCCTGCTTCTTTGTCTTTCTTACCCAGGACTTCATGGCCATTGCCATCCCTTTGGACTGCACATCTCTGTTGTGGGGATCATGGGTTACAAATGGGAAAATCCAACTTGGAAGCTCTTAAGGAGCTTCTAGAGGTCCTCCATCCTGGCAGAGAGTCATGAAGAGCATTCTGGGTAGGGTATTCATGGGCTACCTCCTTCTTGCCCAGAAGCCTAGCCAGGCTTCCCTTACCTCCCCTTGTTTCTCCTCCCAATTCCTTTCCTTTCCTTTCCTTTCTTCTCCTCTCCTCTCCTCTCCTCTCCTCTCCTCTCCTTTCCTTTCCTTTCCTTTCCTTTCTCATTCAGTGAATGGGACCTTTGTGGATGCCCACAAGGTAACTTTGAGAGGCACTAAAGTGAGTAGGGAGAAGATCACGGGGCCGGGGGGGGCGTCACAGACACAGGTGGGCCCTGCATGGGGACACACTGGTGTCTGGGGCCCTTCTCTCAAGTTTGCAGCTATGTGGCCAACTGTGAGTTATTTCATCAATGGCATCCTCAGTCCCTTGTGTGAAATAGGCACCGTGAACTCTTCCTTTGCAGAGGCATGACAAGGCAGTACTTAGCTATCACATGGAAATGAACAGTGCAAGAAAGAACTAACTAGCCTGCTGTCACGCCTATAATCTGAACACTCAAAGAGTTTGGGGCAGGAGGATTGGAAATTTGAGGCTAGCTTGTCATATATAATGAGGCTCTGTCTCAGATGTCCCCACCTCCACCCTGAAGAAAAGACAAGATTGTGACCTCTCTGGACTCCTGTAAGCCCCTGCCCACACACTCCCACTTTAGCCCCCAGGGGAGCGTAGAGGATCTGTGGATGATCTGCCAGCATGTGTAGATGTGCATGTGTGTCTCTGTATGTGTGCGGTTTGTTTATATAAACGCAGGATGGTGCTAAGGGGGATCTGTTTCTACCCTCTTTTGGGGAGAGTGTCTTCAACCACTTTTTTTTTCCGGGCAACATTTCATCTCAAAACAGGTATGTTGTTTCTGTTTTTGAGCTTTAGTATCCACAACTGTCTTAACAGGATCCGCGTCTGGTCTTTTGTGCCAAGATCTTGGGAAGAGCATGGGAGAGTGTGAGGATGAGGCCACGGCACTGGCCTCTGGCCCCTGGCCCTCTGTGGGTGGGATCCCTGTGTGGCCTCATCTCTGATCTAAGCACCTGAGGCTCCTGGAAGACAGGAGGAGACCTGCTCAGGAGGGTGGGCTCTCTTGCTCCCACCTCAAGCTGCCAAACAACCTTGAGGCAATATGTGTGGCCGGACAGTCAGGCCCAGGCCTGGGAATAGCAGCACAAGCTCACAGACTGAGTCCCATTAGAGATGGAAGAGACCCAACTTGGCCCATGGCCCCACTGGGTGGAGGGCAGCAAATGGCCAGTGGCCTGCCTGCTCCATGGGAGGGGTTGGGGTAGGAGGCCAGCATCCCAGCAAGATGGGCTAACACTGAGGCTCTCTCCAGTGGTCCAGGGCCCTGCCTCCAGGTATAGCCTGCCTCTTCCTGCTCAGTTCCTGAGGTAGGAGCCTGCACTGACTGGCTATGCTCCCCATTTCCCGCCCCCATCCATTTTTTTTCTAACCCTGGGCTTCCTGCTCCTCCTCTTCCTCCTCCTTGAAACCTACTTGGCTGTTTACACCTCAAAGATATTTGTAGATTGCTATCTCGGGAGGCTGTTGGCCTGACTCATCCCTGAGCCAAGCCCTGTCTGTTGGCTTCTTTAATCTTTCTCATCCAGCCAATCCCTCTTCTCCTTTAATCATTTGCTCTTCTCCTCTCAAAGCCCTACAGCAAGTCTGGCTCCCTGCGTCTCAGGCCTGCCTATTCTTTTCTTGAGAATTCTTCAGGGGAGCCCACACGCTACCATCTCTCCCAGTTGGGCCCAGGGCAGCAGTTCATAAGTGGCACCCGAGATGAAAGTGCCTTTGCTCTCGTGGCTTCAAGTTTCTTCTCCCAGCAAGTGGGAGCAGCCCTTAGGAGACCAGGAGACATCGAGGCAGCACACTTAGGTGGGACCCAGGCTACTAGGACCTTGTTAGTCGTCAGATGACCCCTCCCAGGTTAGCTCATCTGCTTCTGCTTCCTCCTCTTCCTCTGGCTCTACCTCTCTCTTGGTCATCCCTCTCCTCTGTTCCCCTCCTCTGTCTCTGCCTCCCTCGACTGCACTGCTAGTTTGGAAGGTACCACCCGCCACCCCTCACCTCTGCCCCATCCGCCACCCCTCACCCCCCACCCCTGGTCCAAAGGAAGAATCAGGCCAACCCAGGGAGAGCTACACACCAGAGAGGACAGTCTGAGTCCATGGGCAGGGATCTCCAGAGATGAAAAGAGCCTCGATATAAAGACCTGGCTCAGGCTTTACTCAAAGTACCCAGTCCAGCGAGACAGAGGGGAAAGTGGCTTCATGATAGTGCCAAGATGGTCGGGGTAGGAATGGGCCTGGGAGCGGGGCATACTTGCTTGCACAGGATATTCATAGTGTATCTAGAAACAAGAGCAGCCTCTGGCAATTTGCTAGTTTTTAGCTGTCCCTGTTCCCTGGAGCTCACATCTTGATGTGTCCTTAGTTCACTCCTCTCTGGGCTCTGATGTCTTCACTTATGCAGTGAAAAAGGTTTGGATTAGTCAGTTTCAGGAGGCCTTCCGGCTGGAACCCCATGACCCTATCAGATACTGTCTAGGTCATGAATCCCTGGAGGTCAGTGCTCAGGAGGGGGAGGTGCTCAGGGTGGCATCTCTGTGAAACCTTGGACGTCACCAGTCCTGGTCCCCAGCTTTTCACAGGGATCCCTTGTAAGGAAAGGCCAGACTCTACCCAGAAAGGGAGCTGTCAGCTAATGGCAGGCTCAGGCCTAAGGAGTGTGGCATCAGCTAGCCACAAATCAGGCCCTCTGCAAGCGGCCAAGTGGGCAGAAAGTCCTGGGATTGAACACCATGAAACCCTGCTTCACTTCACTTTGAAAAATAGCACAAAGGGCCTTTCCATCACAGGGAGGGGGAGGGGCCTCAGAGAGGCTTTAGCGGGTGGGGGAGTGGCGGCTGCCTCTCTCCTCCTGTGCCCCTCCTTCAGGCTTCACACTCAGAGCCTTGGCCACTAGCAGTTTTGAAGCCACACAGGGGAAAGAAAGTGAGAAGAGCCAGGGCAGAGAGCAAGGGAGAAAGTGACAGATGGGGGAAGATAGAGAAGCATAGATACAAGGGGAGGTAGAGACGAGAAAGGAAATAAAGACGCATTTAAGGACCCAGAGATGGGGATCTAGAGGAGCTAGAGAGGCAGAGGGAAAGGGACCAGTAGACAAGTGGAAAGGACAATGAATGGTTACATGGAAAGGCCAGAGAGAGACAGATGGAGAACCGAAACAGGCTGAAAGGAAGCTAGAGCAGAAAGATCCTGTGAAGGTGGAGAGCTAGAATGGAAGAAAGAAGGAGGAAAGGAAGGAAGGAAGGGAGGGAGGGAAGGAGGGAGGGGGGAGGGAAGGAGGGAGGGAGGGAGGGAGGAAGGGAGGAAGGAAGGAGGGAAGAGCTGTCTGGGGTTTAGCTAGCACTGAGCCTGCACGCCTACAGGCTGACACAGCACATTCTCCCCACACCCTCTCCCTCCATTACCCGCCTCCAACTCCCCCTCCCCGTTTCCTTATCACTGGGCTCTCAACCGGGAAAGAGGCCCTGTCCTCTTTGTGTTCTGCACGTTATTCTAGGTTGAGCTTAGCTGATGTTCCTAGCACTTCCCCAGCTCTCCGTTGACTCAGCAACCTTGGTGCTCAGGTGGGGAGGAAGTAGGTGCCCACCCTAGGGATAAAGGGCAGCTTCCCAGCTTCTCGGCAGCCTGAAGAGGAGTGAGTGGGGTTTGGGAGGTAGCCAGTGCCTGCCTTACTGGTTTGTGAGCTCCTGCAGATTGCTGTCATCTCCTGGAGAACTTGCCAGGATCCCAGGGGCCTGAAGTTCTGAACTAGGTCTCAGGCATGAGCCCAGGATTGTGGTTCACTGCTGAAGTCAGCCCGACCTGAGTGTGTGTTGGCTCCAGGGGGCTGGCCGCCCTTAATTCCTAAATGGAAGCAGATCCCCTTTCTCCCAAACCATCCTTGATGATGATGGTCAGAGATGGATAGGCTGTCAACTGAAGAAAGTGAGAGGCTTCTGAGGGGAAAGGTAGGGCAGCAGAGGATGCAATGAACATGCTCTAGGGGCGGGCTTGCTTCCTGGAGAGCTCCCAGGGCCGTTTGCAAGGTTTGCCTCAGGAAGGGTGAGAATCCGAAGGCAAAGGTGTCCTGTGGCTGCTCTAGGCTGCTTTCTGGGACTTTAGAAATAAGGGCAACTGAGTCTGTGCCCAGTCAAAAGGAAGAAGAGAGAGGGGAGAAATACAAACTGGCCTCTGTTCTGCCTTTCTGAAAGCATTTCTGAGTACATCACTCTGTATTTCTGCCCCTCCTGCACTGAGGGAGTTAGCAGCTCTGAAGAGGAGAGCAGCTCACATACCCTAGGAGGGTCGGAGAAGGGAGAAGGACCTGGAGCTGTTGATACTGGAAGAGAGGAAACTGTGGGAAAGAGTGGGAAGTGTCAGCTCCGTCCTCAGAAATACGAAAGGCTGTCACAGGGCAGAAAACTTACCAAATGTTTGAGCCGGGTGATTTTGATCCAGGTCCAACCTAGAGGGAAAGGGGTCACTGCAGTCAAAGCCAAAGCCCCCTATCTTATCGCATGCTGCGGCCTCCACCCTGATTGCATCCCCAGCCTGGAGAGTTTCAAATGGAGACTAGATGAAAGGAGGAGGTTACAAGGAAGGGAATTCTGACGAGTAATAGGGATTCGCTTTCTGACAGTTAAGCCAAGTTAAGAAAATAAAGATGCTGAGTTCCACAAAGCTGGAGGGGTACAAGGAGAAGTCCTCTGAGAGGACCTTCAATGACATGGGACTTTATCACTTTTGAGATTTCAGCCAGTCTCTTAATATTGATGTGACAGTGACATAGATCCAGAGAGACCAAGAATAACAGCAGCCCACTGGACTGCCAAAGAGCCAGGGACCAGGTGGTGGGCATGATTGAGCCCAGCACTGGGGAGGTGTAGACCGGAAGATTGTGTGTTCAAGGCCAGTCTGGGCTTGGAGAAAGGCCTTGTGTCTGAATAATATAAATAAGTAAATAGACAAACAAATATACAAACAAGGGTCACGCGCGGCTGGTAACTCCCATCTTGCTCTCCTCCATTTCCATTGCCTTAACTCTTAGCTCCCTTCCTTAGGATCTATCAGCTGGGGCACACTAATGACACCCTGTCTCAAAATTTAAAAAAAAGGCGGCGGGGGGGGGGACAGTGAGATGGCTCAGCAGTAAGGGTGCTTGTCGTGCAAGCCTTACAACCTGAGTTCAATCTCCAGGGTCCATGTCAGATTGGGAGACACGACTCTACAGAGTTGTCCTCTACCCACCCCTGCCCCCTGCCATAACATGGATGTCCACATATCCACACATATACATCACGTGTACATGTACACGCGTGTGCACGCGCGCGCACACACAACTTTTTAGAAAAGTATAAGAAAGAGGGCTAGGGTGTAGCTCAGTGGTATAAGTGAGGCCTTGGGTTGCATCCACAGTACCTGGCATGTAGGCACACTCAGAGCCCAAACTTCCATGCGGGTTGCTAGCTCTTCAGCTCTCTCATCTTGCTGCCTGATTTACTCTGGGTAAGTGTCTGGGAATTTAATTTAAAGAGGGAAAAGTTAAACCAGACTTGGTGGCACACTCCTGCAATCCCAATGCGCTGGGCCACACCAAGCAGGTGTCTCTTGGGCTGGTGCCAACCAGAAACCTGATTGGGCCAGGGCCGAGCTCTGATCTAAGGCCTGGCAACTACGGGAAGCCCCCACCCTAATTCACCTGCTGAAGCAGACTCAAGTCCGGAGCTTAGCCCACCTCTTGTCTGCCCAGGTGTGGGCAGGGTGGAATACATGTGTAGACCTGAAATGAAGACCATATGGTTGAGGGGGGACCCCACGCTTGTGAGGGGTCTGGAGGGGTCCTGAGGGCTGCTCTTGTCTTATAGGGAAGGGAGGAGCTGCACAGTCTTTGGCTTATCTTGTTCTTTCTTTCACTCAGAGCCCTGGTCTGGTAAGCCGGGCACTTTCTGGTTGGTTGGATCCTCTCTTATCCCCACCCTCATCAACATTCCTCATTCCAGCTTCCCTGTCCCAAGCTGGGACACATACCTGAAGGGCAGATCAAAGGTTCACAGCTGCTCTTGTCAGCTCCCATTAGACCCCTGCTGAGACGGGGAGCCCACCCTGGCAGGCTGCCCTGGCCCCTCACCCTGCCTTCCTCATCCGGGCTTTCTGAGCTCACCCCAATTTTATGCCTCCAGATGCAGAAGGGGGAGGCCCTCAACCCTACCCACTCTTTCCTCTCTCCTCAGTAGAGAAAAGCATGTCTTGAATATCTTAGTGGGAAGGCCTGGGGAGGCTGACCTGGTCAGACAGATACAGCTGCCTGGAGAGCGCAGACCTGGAGCCTGGGGAAGGCCATTCCTGGCTTCAGGTGCCCCACTTCCCCACGTGAGAGCTGAAAAACCATGGATCTGGCCTGAGGGTTCAGCTTGCCAGGGCCTGGGGGAATCGTAGGCTTTCTTCCTAGGTCTGGCATATGTGGCAAGGGAGACTTCGAAGCTTTCTGTCTACTGTCTCCAAACACACAACACATATTTCCTCCACATTTCTACCCCTGAACTCACTTCCCCACCTGCTTCCAGTGCTGTCTCCACTTGAGAAAAGCCTATTCCATGGGAAGAAACAGAGATACCATGTGACATAGATTGTGCCGGGCATCTGGTTTTTATAGAAATGGCACACGATAGACTTGGATGTCCACTGCAGGGAACTTTTGACTATTGCCTGGTTGAACATGGAGGACTCTTCTAGTAGTCTTTGTATCCAGGCATAAAAATGATAGTTTTTTGAAATATTAAAGTTTATTGCTACTCGTTCAATATCTCAGCTAATCTGGATACCAACCCTAAAATAAGTATTGGTGGCACATGCTCACAGTCCCAGCACTTTTGAGATGAAGAGAGAACACAAACTTCAAGGCCAGTCTCAGAAAGCAACACCACACACACGCACACACACCCCTAGATATCCCACAATGGTATTCTTTTTATTTCTTGTTTATCAATGACAAAGTGAAGGTACCCCTGGCCATTCACATAATGGACAGCATAGTTGGAAGTTGGTTCCAGGGCTCTCATCTGAGCATCCGTAGGCTCACTGCTACATTCTGCCTTCTGACTCATACATGGCACTGAACATTTCAAATGTCCTAACCTGTCCTAGAAAATGAGTGCTAGGGCACCCATAACATGGATACTAGACTCTGTTGATACTCAGGTCCCTTACATTATCTAGAGTGGCAGGGCATTTGCATGCAACCTATGGGTACCCTCTCATGTACTTTCATCATCTGTGAGTTACCCATAATACCTACTACAATGTACAGCTTTGTGTAATTGATATAGGGGACTTTTTGGAGCAGGGGAGATCTGTGCCTGTTCAGAGCATGCACAATTTTTATTCCAGAATATTTTCAGCCATAGTTGTTTGCCGCCACGGTTGCGGGACTTACAGATCCGGGAGGCCTGCTGTGTATGTTTCCAGGCTTTTCTCTTGTGGTCACTCCAGGAATGAGTGGCCGTAGAGTGTGAGGGCTAGGAGCAGAGAGTCTGGAACTAGGCACCCTAGTGCATGTATCAGTTCTGCTACTTGCTAGCTGTGTGTCACTGGGTCAGATGGTCTATCTCTCCCGGCTTCAGCTTCTTCATCCACAAAATGGGGATATCCAATTATTGGATATCCAGTTCACATGGTTGTGATGAAGCTATAAAGCACTTTGAATGAAATATTGAACATAGTGTTACTGTGCACTTTATTTACTTTTGGAGTTTTTTGGTTTTGTTTTTGTCTTTTGGAGACAAGGTTGTTTTATGTAACCCTAGATGGCCTTGAACTTGCTGTGTCTCCTAGGAGAACCTCAAATTCACTATTCTTCTGTCCCTCAAATGCTAAGATTTCAAATGGGCACTGACCACTCTGGTATTTTTTTTTTCAAGACAGGGTTTCTCTGTGGCTTTGGAGCCTGTCCTGGAACTAGCTTTGTAGACCAGGCTGGTCTCGAACTCACAGAGATCTGCCTGCCTCTGCCTCCCGAGTGCTGGGATTAAAGGCGTGTGCCACCACCGCCCGGCCACTCTGGTATTTTTTTAATAATAAATCACTGATATTGTTTGGAGCCTTTGATTACATATATATATAAAATTTTATATGATTATATATATAATATGTATATATATATATATATATAATTTGTATGGATGCTTTGCTTGCATGTATGTCTGTGCACCTTGTGCATACAGTGCCTGAGGAGTCCAGAAGAGGGCATTGGATCCTTTGACACTGAAGTTGCAGATGGTCGTGAGCTGCCATGTGGGTGCTGAGAAGCCCCTCTGGTGCTGTTTTTTAACCATTGCTAGTCTGAGCCAGGCACAGAGTGGCCTCAAAAAGTCCTTTTAACACACCTTCATGGAAGACCTACTGGTGTGTACCAATTCCTGGGTACATAGTTAGAAAAGGTGATGGCTCTTCTCAGAGTCCGAAGTGGGCCAAGGAACACAAATTTGAAATGGTACAGAAGGAAGTTGGAGGAATACTTTCACTCAATGACTACTTAATACTTTCAATCATTTATTAAATACCATACACAAATCTTAGAAGTTTGTCCATGGACATTAGCATATTGGCAGCACAGAGGAAACAGAATTTGACTTGGGGAATGGAGAGAGACCAGTGGTGTTGTAGCAAGGGAAATGAATGCAATGTCCCCTTTGTCCAGGCATGCTTGCTAAGGGCACTAAAGCTGGGATCTCAATAGCCTCCCATATCAGCACTCCAAGACAGATGTCTCTTTACTCCCTCTCCCTAAGTCCGTGTGTTCCAGGAAATGGGAGTAACACATGCAGGGCCAAGGGTGAGGGGTAACTGGTGCATTTCTAACCCTCTGAGTCATTCAGCAGATCCCAGGTGGAGCAGGGAAGGCTGGGGGCCCAGGAAACAGCAGCGAGGGGGGGGCAGGCTGGAGAGGGGAGCAGAGACTGCAGTAGGCCTGATCTTGCAGGTCACGGACAGTCCCCAGGAGGTTTCTAAGCGAGACCATCTGATGGCTGCCTCCAAAAGTCCACCGAGTGAAGATGAGCTCAGCCTGAGTCCCGGCGAGCTGAAGGGACCTGGAGGTCACTCAAGTTAGGCTGAAGCTCAGGGGAAAAAACTGGGGTGGAGATTATCAGCATGTAGATAGGAACTGGAGCCCAGAAAGATGAGCTCATGTGAGGAGATGGAGGTTGCACGAAGTGGGGGAAGGACTGAGTCCTGGGGTCTTCCAGCTTTCAAGGACTAGGAGAGGAAGAGGAGCTGACTAAGGAAACAGAGAGTAGCCAGAGGGCAGGGAGAGAAACCAAGCAAGTGCTGGGGGTGGTCAGTAAACCTTTCTTACTCGAACTTGAACTAGGAGTGATAAGGGTCAGTCATGGAAATTAACCCTTTAGCAGTAGAGCTTTATAGGTGAAGAAGCCGGCAGAACCTTCATGAAGGATTTATTTGCTGGCCTTAATGCAGACTCTTGAGCCTTGCCTCGGGGATTCTAATTCAGTAAGCCTAGGTGAGACCTGGTGTGTGTGTGTGTGTGTGTGTGTGTGTGTGTGTGTGTGTGTGTGTGTGTGTGTGTTGGGGGCAGGGTGGTAATTTTTCACAAGCACTCAAGTGACTGAGGACCAGAGTATGTGGCCTTGACTGGAAGAGCAGTGCTGGTGGCGGATAGTGAAGAGAGAGGATAGGGCCAGCTGAGATAAAGCCCTGGTGACCAGCAGCACTCCCCTACCCAGAGCACACACACACATACACAGAGGCATGCATGTGTGCGCGCACCCACACCCACACACATACAAGCATGCACGCACGCACGCACACACACACACACACACACACACACACACACACACACACACACACACACACACACTCATAGTCCCAGACCTTTCCCTTAGAACCCAGGTGCAGGCCCGGAGCCCAGCCAGGAGTAAACTGAGCCTCAGCGTGGAAAATATGGAACCAAGATATCCGGGGGGGGGCTGGCGGGAAGGGGAAAATAATGCAAACCATGCAGATCTGCCCGGGAAGGAGCAAGACAAGGGCGGTGGGGTGGGGGGAGCTGGTGAACGGCAAATGAGATATGAGACTGCAATGTGATATGGTAGCCTGCTAAAGGCAGCCTCCCTCCCACTCTCTCCTCCACCCACCCCCACCCCACCCCCATGTGGCCAGGCTGATGCAGCATGGAGCAGAAGCAGAAGATTCCCCTCTTCTGCGACATCAGGCCCAGCCATGCCTGGGCACTACCTAGATGCATCCTCAGCACATCCTGTTCAAGAGAGGCCTCCACATCACTCGACATTGTTGCAAAGGCTGCATCAGGCCTAGGGGACAAGCTGCAATCCAGTGTGCTATGATGCCAGCTACCGGATCTCGGGTCCTAGTCTACTATCAATGCGCTGTGTGCTCTTGGAGGTCACCTGCTCTCTCTGGGCCTTTACTGCCACCTCGAGAGGAAGCAAGGGCTAGAAAACATAGGCTTTCTGAGTTCTAATGTGTCCCAGCTTCAAGGACTGGTGCATTTGAATCCATTCTGCCCTGACTCCTCTGCAGGCAGGAAAGTGGGCGGGCTGACCTGCACTGTGATGAGAGTTTTGCATCCAGTCTCCAGTCTCATTTCAGCTTCAAACCGGCCTTCTGAGGAAGGAGTCCATGCCTACTTTCCAGCCGACAATGTTGAATGTGGGGGAACTAGTATTTGCTTCCTTGGGGTGATGAATCCTGGGGATCCCTAGATCCCATATTCCCAGTCCCAGCTCTTACACCTTTGTAGGAGCTTGTGTGACAAATCAGCCCATTGTCCTCAGAAGCAGCTCTGCCAAGTCCATAGTGTTTGTACTTTCCCATGAGAGTTAAACACATGGCCTGCATTCATTCTTTCTCTGTTTCTGTCTCTCTGTCTCTGTCTCTCTCACAAGCACGTGCGCGTGCGTGCTCGTGTGTGTGTGTGTGTGTGTGTGTGTGTGTGTGTGTGTGAAGGGCACAGTCCAATAAAGGGCTGACCAAGTCTTTCAAACGTCTTTTTGACAGGCTCCCTAGGGAGCCTGCAGCCGTGGGAGGCCCTCGGTGTGCGGTCTGGGTACAGAGGTCCTCTCTAGCAGCCTCCCCTTCCCCTTGATCCATCCCAGAGTCTAACTTTCTTGACAGGGATCCTCTGAGCAAATCTGATGATTGCCAGCTGGGACTAGAGGACGCAGGGCAGAGGCCACCAGGACCTACCTCGCCCTGACTCTAATTGGCTCTCCTGCTAGCTAGGGATGGCCGTCAGCTTTGAGTTAGGCCTGGCTTCTCTCAAACCAGGACACTTGCCTGCTAAGCCAGGCCCAGTTTACCCCTCCCTGTAAGCCTTCCATGAAGGAAAAAGAGACTATCGCCTGTTTCTGGATCCCCCTTGATGCTCAGGTCCTGGCCCAGGATTTGGGGTGACTAAGAAAATTCTAGGGGCTTAACCCCCACCCCAACATTCAAAGTCACACCCGACAGTCTTGGTGGGCGTGGGAAAATGTGTGCTGCTGCCTTGAAACCGGTTTTCTTCCTCACTCCTCCCCAGACGTCGTGCTTTGGGGACCCTTTCTCTGTCCTGTCTACCTGTGTCAATCCTTGAGCTGGGCCAAGAGTCATAGGAGGCCTTGATTTGGCACTCACTGGCTGAACTTCTGTTTCTGGGGGCTCAGTGTTCTTTCCAATTGGGACATCCCAGGACTCTAGTCCTCACCTTGTCTCTGCCACACACGAGTAAGTGAAGCCCATTTCTGTTCTCTGCAGAAGTCAAGTCCCCACTCCCCGACCTGGCATTTAAATCCCCGATTCTCTTCTGTCAGGTTTGGTGGTTGCCCAGGCTTCCCCACTATTTATTCTGAGACTACAGCAGACCTTTCCCCCGTAGCTTTCATTCCAGCAGTGGTTAAAGCAGTGTTCAGGGCCAAGCTATTCCTTTGCTGTGTACAACTCTGTGATCTTTGGCAAGTTATTTCATCTCTTTAACCTTTGTTTTGGTTTTTTTTTTTCAGATTTAAAAATCAGGCATAGTCATTCCTGTTGGTGTTGTGAAGATTCAGGTAATAAATGCAAAATACTCAGGACTACAGTAAGTCTCTAGTTACAGACTAGCTATCTGTCTTTATTTAATTATCTGTTTTTGAGACACTGTCTCACTATGTAACCCTGGCTGGTAAGAACTCTCTATTCAGACCAGGTTGGCTTCTGCCTCTGCCTTTGTCTCTGTCTTCTGAGTACTGGGATTAAAGGTGCATACTACCAAACCTGGCCCTGCATTTATTCATATTGTCTTTAAATTTTAGTTTGGTTTGGTTTTGAGACAGTCTTACTATCTAGTTTAGGCTGCCCTAAAGCTCATTACTAACTGTATTAACTATCAAAAGGGGCTCAGTGCCTGGGCAGCAGAGACAGAAGCAGGCCATAGAAGGATGTAAGAGCTCAGAGATTCCTTTCAATGTTGGAAGCTGCACCACATGCTAACTATCCAGTTCCTTATGTGACCAGTGTGAATGGTGTTTCTGTTGCAGGGGAGTGGGTTGCCAGGCAGGTAGGGTATTAGTGGGTGCAGTTGGTGGAGTGACAAGTTGGCAGCGAGTCTGTAGTTTCCTCATGGCAATGAACTCAGTGATGTCTCAGGACTGGCAAGGGTCCTCAAACATTGCTGTGTGGTGGGTGATATCTGAGGTACTTTCTTAATGTTCCCCTTATTTGATTCCTACCTTAGCCTTTTCAGGACAGAGCAAAGTTACTAAGGTCCTCATTTTGGAGGCAAAATAAGTGGGATTCACAGGGATGGGAAATGACTTGCTTAAGGTCACTCAGCTAAAAATGGCCAGGGACTGCAGTCCAGTTATTTTGAGTCTTAGTGCCCAGAACTGGAAGGAGTAGAGCCTAGAACTCCCTCATTTCTCTCTCTCTGCCTTCTATGCTGAGGTCCATTCCATTCAAAAGATTTGCCCCCAGCAAGTCCTATGCAGGGCACCAAGATGCCGAGATGAATCACCCAGACCCCATCTTTGAGGAAGCTTAGGAGATACAGATATGAAAACTCAGAAATTCTGCTTTAATGAGCTGAGAGCTGCTAAGAGCAGAGGCGCGTACAAAATTTAGCCAGAGCACAGAGGAGGGAGGGCTAGTGGTATGTAGGGTAGGTGATATAGAAGGAAATAGGGGCACCAAGAGAAAGATAATGGGAGCAGAAGGGAGATGGTGTTCAAAGGGTGGGCGAAGCTCCTCCCAAGCTGGTAGCAAGGTGCTTGGCTTGGAGAGTGAATGGACCAGCTGCAGATGATGGATTACTCTCCTTGCTGGCCTGTCATTGATGAGCTGGCACCATGCCACCAGCCTCATGCTTGGGCTCCCTCATTTCTATATTAGCTGCAGCAATAAGCAGGATGGAGAACTGTTGGCAGAACTGTATTCTTCCTCTGTTTCTGCACTGGACTAGGGAAAAGCTAGGGATTGCGGTGGGGTCCCTATTGCCATCCCCGAGTTCATGGGTGATCCCAGGTTTTGGACAACAAAAAGGCTTAACCTACTTAACTTGCTTACTTGTGAAGCGAAGTGATGGTGTGAGAGATCCTGCCGAACAGGCTGACATCTTGGAGTAGTTCTGTGCCATCAGATCCTGGTGACTGAGAGCAAATTCGCTTCCAACCTGAGGTCTGCACCACACCAAGGCCGGAGTTCTTGCCACTTGACATCCATTATCTCAATGCGGCCTCATACTAACCTTGTGACTTAGTCTCGCGCTGCACACGCAGCTCAGCGGGAAGGGACCTGGCACAGGTCACATCAAAGTAAGTGGTGGTCTGTGGGCTCACCGCCCCCACCCCCTCAGCTTGCCTGCAGCTAAGAGGCCTCCCATTGTGAGCCCGCTGCAAGTAGAGCCTTCTGCTGCTTTTGGTGTCAAAAAGGAAGAAACTGACACGTCCTCCAGAGACCTCAAGTTTATGCTGGTGCTAAATTGGGAGAGAAATACCTCGTGTGGGCCCTTGCCCCAGGGCACTAAGCAGCTCAGTGGACAATATCCTGGGCAATGGCTTGACAATCCAACAGACACCGTTTACACGTGGCTGTTTGCCTCTCGTCAGATAATGTTTATTTCTCTTCCTGATTATGAAAGGCACACAGGCATGCCTGTTTCTTGAAAGGGCCTTTGATAAGAGCCGAGGGCAGCACATGAAAAGGCTGCTCCACAAGAACCATTCTGCCAGCGCCTACACGCATGTGGCCAGGGCGGGTTTTTTTGTTTTGGGTTTTGTTTGTTTTTTTTAGGAGATGAGGGGAACAACCCAAGGAGTGGGCGCCCGACATGGCCCATGGCCGCTCCCCCAATAAGCAAGGCGGCTCACAGAGGTGCTCTTGTTCCCTCACTCAATGACCCTGGTTCTGCCTGCCACTCAGGGCATGGCCCTCTCCTCAGCCCTAGGCATTCTCACTTTTAGAGGCTTTACCCCACAGCATGTCAGATATGTGAAAATGCACCCACATCCCATATTAAATGTAATTTTTGCTATAAAATATTTCAAAGGATTTTTATAATTCCTCTTTCAAAATTATTTGCCTATGAGTAACTCGTTTCATTCCCAGTTGGCTATGATTTCTTTGTAATCATCGTGCATGCTTGGGAATTCTTGCAAAGTGAGGAAATCTAAGCAACAAATTGTTTTCAAATGTAATGAAATTTTTAGGAATACTAAATTTAACAATTAATGAGGCCGATATTATATTATGTTTTGTAGACATATAATAGAACATTTATTAATTCCAATTCTGCTGTTTTCTTTTTATATTTTAGAGCCAATGAATTTTCTTTTTCTTGGGCCTGGAAGGTTTTCTTAGACCCTCAGAAAGCACGGAGGCCCCGGGTCCCTTGCCTCTAGTGCCACATGGAAAGCACAGCCTGGACTCGAGGTGGCCTTCAGCTAGCCATGGGAGAGGAGACAAAGAGACTGGGGGCGTAGCTCAGAAGAGGGCAATGGGAATGCATCTGTGAGAAGCCTGTCTCACTCCGTGTCTTCCTGTCACTCCAAGAGCCAGCTCTTGTCATTGTTGCTGTTCTCCAGAGTAGAAGACTTGGGAAGCTGAGAAAGGGCATGGTGGTGGCTTGGGGGCACACAGCTAAGAAGAACCAAAGGGGAGCATGGACTCTCTGTTGAGCTGGGGGTGTCTCTTTGAGCTGTCCCCTCCCCTGGGACTGCTCCTCTAAGGTTACTTGGTGAGAAACTGGAGCAGGTCCAGTGCCGTGAAGATGAATAGTAGCTATTGCTATTATCAGAATTTTCTTTCCCAAAAGAATTCTGCAGTTCAAAGGATCAACATGATCACCCTTCCTAGGCTTGCTAACTGAGTAATTAAGTCATTTGGGTAATTTGACTATGCTGTCTGTGCCTCAGTTTGTTCACCTGTAAAGCAGGACTAATAGAACCTACCTCAAAAGACATTCATGGGGAGGGATGAGTTAACTCCTGCAAAGCCCTTAAGTAGAGTGCTGTGTGACACATAGAAAAGGCTCAGTAAGTTTTAGCTCCAATAACAATCACCATTAGCACCATCGTCGTTATTATTGTTCTAGTGGACCGGGATCTAAATCTCTCACTGTATGAACCAAGGCCCTAGAACCTTGGGAAACAAAGGAGACAGCGCCTGCGAAGCTGGAGCTTTGGGCTGGAACTGAGGCCCGCACTTGGAGAATCTGATCTCTCAGGCTTTGAGGGGCCATCTACACCAACTGCCACCTGCCAGGCCTCTGGAACCCTCCAAGTAAGAGGGACTTCACATCCAAAGCTGGCTGGCCTATTTTTAGTGACTACAGCAGCTGGCCCCAAGGCCCTCCCCAAAAGCCTAGAGGAGAAAGGTGAGAAGAAGGAAAGGGAGGGCCAGGGGGATTATGCTTGTGGCTGCCTGGCTGCCTGGCCCTCCCTTCCAGGTCCTACCCAGTCCCTGGTGCTCCTAGCATGGTGACAGGCTAGCATATGAAGGGTCCCCTGGGTCTGGGGAGCCAGAGACGTTCACATCCCTTCTGGCTCAGACCTCCTCTCACAGGCACCCCACAATCTCTTTCTTTTGCTTCCTTCCAGCCGCTCATAACCATCAGTCCCAGATGAATATTCAGGGCCAGATTGGAAGGACCCCAAACTCTTCCTTCAGGCTACAGAGGCCCAGCGAAGGGAGGGAGGTAGCTTTAGTCAGGCAGCCTGTCAGTGACTGACCTGGGCCATAAACTCAGGGATACTGTCTCCTAATCTAGTACCTTCACTACTCTGTGTTCCCTCGGCCCAGCCTGGCAAGTCCAGGACCTTGGGGAAGCACTGCAACCTTTAGACCTCACACGTGTTTTAGGTGGCTGCCGTGAGTCAGATGAGAGGTTCCCCCGGAGGGCAGGCAGCTGCAAGGGTGGGGGCACTCATCTTGGATTCTCTGGGACTCAGTGCCATGTGGTCAAGTGCATTTTCTACAGCTCTTGCATGCTCACACATGCACACACACACACACACACACACACACACACACACGCACACACGCACACACGCATGCTTTGCCAACATTATCTAGGCTAGGGATCACCATGCCGCATGTGCAACCAGTTTGCCTATCCTCTCCGAATCTAGAGACGGTTGAAGCGATTCTAATTACAGCCTGCATTCCTGCTCTGTCTGAAGGCTTTCCCTTTTTCAAACGGTCTATTTTTTTTTTAACTCAGCACTTGGCTCCTTTGCTCCTTGTTGCCCGACTCCCCCAATACACACCTCATTCTCACGCCCCTGCACACCCCCCTTTCTGAGTTGGATTGTTCAACTTCAGCTTGATTTTCTGCTGTCTGAGACTTGGCAAGACTTAAGAAAAATCCAGTTTGGGTTTCCTGCGTGTGTGTGTGTCTGTGTGTGTGTGTGTGTGTGTGTGTGTGTGTGTGTATGATGGTATGGGACAATATAGGCAGGTGTGGTATGTTGGGCCTGTGTCCATATATATTCTGTGTTATGGGGATATATGGAAAAGTGTGAATATTGGATGTATGTTTCTATACATGTGTGTTCATGTATATAATTTTGCTTACATGTTCATGCTGCATATGTGTGTATGCAGTCTTTGTGTTCACACAAGTGTGTATCTGAGGTTATAAAGTCATGGGTGCCTAGTCTATGGTATGTTTTCCGATTCCATCTCTTTTCCCTCAGCAGAGACACTGCCCCCTGCAGGCCAGATGAGGGCCTACAGGCTCACACTGGCCTCTCCAGAATCAGCAGCAACCATGGGCAGTCACTCAACTTGTGCAGAACTAACACCATGTGATGAGTAGGCTTTCTGGAAGCAACTGTTCAACCCATCAGGAGTCACATTCCTGCACCACAGAAGTTTGTGCCTTCTATCTTCCCATTCTTGTCCCTATATTATATATACATATGTATTTACATACCCACCCCCCACCC